>WEKX01021113.1:103363-135440 GCA_013390025.1 Pitta sordida | reverse complement strand
GAGGTATTACTGTAATAGAAAAGAGAGAAATTCCACAAGGACTGATAGAGGAAAAAACCCTGAAGAGGTTCCTTGGGTCTGGTTTCCAGATGATTAACAAAGATGTCTGAGACTGGGTACAGAGGGTAGGTCTGGAAGAGGCCATAAGTTTGAGACACCATTAAACATTTACAAGAGGGGAGATGAGAGTAATAAAATTACTTCATCTGAAAGAGAAAATACAGCTTTAGTTTAAAAAAGCATTACAGAGACTTAGTTGGCCAACTACAGAGCTGGAGTCCTACAGCTTTAATTGTGGAGGAAGCTGGAATTCTGTTCTTCTTTTAGAAGTTGATTTTATGCACAGAAAGTAAGAAAACCAAAAATCTCAAATACGCTACTTGAAAATCTTGAAAGAATTCTGCAAAGTAGAGAGCTAAAGGACAGATTTTATATAGAAAAATGGTTGGAATTTTAAAAATTACATCTCATTACTACTCCAGAAATCCTGCATGGGAAGCCTCTGACCTGTAATCATGAGTCTGTCTTTATCTAAAGGACAAACACCATTTATGGGTAAAATAGGCACTTTTCACCAATGCTATAAGGGGTTACTTAAGTTCTCAAGTAATCAGTTGTGATCCAAAGTAAAAGTGATGTGCCAGAACACTTAATCCCCTCAGCTTTTTAAAATGTGTACATGTAATAAGGCTGGAAAAAAAAAAATCACTCACATGATTGAATCTTCTGGTGAAAGCAACAGCATTCGGTGCAGAACTGTATTTCTCCTTTTTATTCCAGCCACAGCTTGCCAGCTCCTGGGAGAACAAGGATGAAAATTCACTTCTTTAATTTAGTGCATAACACACGTTCTGAGCCAAAAGCACACAGACACACAAATCTCTTCAGTTCCAAAATAACTTCACAGAGCAGCAACACATTGAAGTAAGGCACTTACACTTGTTCTGATTCCTTCTGCAAACTGAGATTCCACAAGTGTCATTTCTCACTTGTTTTGAGTTATTGGACTTTTTTTAAGAACATCCCTAATTTCTCTCTTACTAGAAGATTCATTTTGTTACCCTAGAAAATCCTGCTTTAAACATGAGTCTGAACTAGAGAGAGCAACATGTTCTTTCATTTTTCATCTCCTTCTGAAGTAACAAAAGTCTCCTGGGAAGATGCACCTTGTTAATTCAATCCAGCCCATATCCCATTGTTTTAACTTGGCATGTTGCATTGAAGTAACACTAGAATTGCCACCTTTTGCAGTAACACTGAGAACAGAAACACCATGTTCAGTTTGTACTTCCAAAGGCCTATTTTGGGAAATTACATCTTATTTGTTAACACCTCATTTCAGTCGAGCCTTTTTAATTAGTATAATTATTAACCAAATATACCAAAGTCAACTCTTCTGTTTGTACACAACAGCCCCTGAACAGATGCAAACACATTAAGCTTTCAGCACACAATCCATTCCACAGAGCTACCAAGAAAAATAACCAACCCAGACACAGCTTAATTATTCAAGGGGCATAAAACAGCAAAGTGCAGCCTTTCATTTTTACTTATTCATGTTTTCCTTCCACAGCTTCCACTCAGTTTCATCACTTACTGAACCCAGACTCACATTATACACCAGATAATGTGGGGAAGAGGACTCGACATGGAACCAGGAATTGTGTCGTTTAAGACACAGTTGAAAAGAATTTGGTGCCTGGGTACTCTAAACTCTATGTTTTTTTGCTTTTTTTTAATCAGGACTTTCTTAACATATTTCCAACCAGTGTTGTAAAACTACTGAGGAGTCTCATGCCAGTTAAGAGGGACCCTAAATTCTTCCACTAAAAGTTTGTGGTGTGCTGATACTTGTTAAAGACTCTGAGAGACCCCGGACAGAGTCAGAGTCAGGACAGAAAAAGCAAGAATTAATAGTGGAACAGCTACAGACTAAGTAGAGATTAAGAATATTCAGTAAGTGAGGGTTTTTTCACTGCCCAGTGAAGCACAGGGGATGAAGAGGTTAAAGAAAACAACCCAGTAAAGATTTTCAATGCGAGTATGTATGGGCAAGTAATTTTGGACGGTGCATTAAAATATGTAAAATAAGTAATTTTCCAATAAAAGCAAGCTGATGTGCTCTGCAAGGGGACACCTGCCACCCATGTTAACAGAAATACCAGCAGCACAACCGAGCAAGTACGTGACTCCTCTTTGCTTTACAGTCACTGCTCTCCGCAAAGCCACAACCTCCACAAAAAGGGAGCAAAAATCAACACCTCACTTGTCAACCCCAGGGAACAGATGGAAATCTTAGGATTGACTGGGGGAACTCCCTCTTTTTATTTTTTTCTTTCCTAAAAATTGAAATGTAAATCAGTTGCTCTCACACGGAAGTTTATGTCAGAAAGGTGTGTTCTTTATTATCTTTATATTCTTATACTGCAGACCACTAGTCATTAATTAACAAAGAAACAGTAATTCCTTGCCATTTCTTTTCTCAGAAGTAACTGGCATTTTAAAAGAATTTTTAAAGAATATTTAAAGAATCCTGCTCACACCCCCTAAAGACGGAAAGGAGCCATCTCCAGCACTTTTAAAAACTAAGCATCTTGGAGCACATCTTCCAAAACCCTTATTTGGGAAAACAAATGAACGTACATTAAAGGCCGGAAATTTTCATTCAGGTACCATTCTACAGCGTTTGGGACACAAAGGGAGACTCACAGCCTGTATAGCAAAAATCTTCTGGGGGAATTGCTACAGTTTGTAATAAACACCCTGTTTTTAAATCTCAGCACAGTGAGAAACACGTTGGTCATCCTCTCCCACTGCTGCAGATGAGAGCCGTGAAATCTGAGACCAGTGCTAACGGGTCTTGTTTTGTTTTCCAATTACAAATTCCACACATCAAGGAATGGGCAAAGATTTACAGCTTGAATCAAGACGTGGGTACGGCTCAGTCTGGTAGAAACTTGGTGGAGTGTTGCAGGTTTCCAAGTTCGCTTCAGCCTGCTGTCAAAACACCTTTAAGCAAACAAAGTCTTCCATGTCTGATTTTCCCCTCTGGAAAGCAGGGGGAAAAGCAACTTAATTGTGTCTGACTGCTTCTGACCTGAGAGTTGATCTTCAAGGCCCCTTTCCTGAGGGGATACACACAATTTAGAGACACATCAGACCACAGCCCTGTGTGTCCCTGTGAAGGAGCACTGATGGGCAGATTATCCCTGTGCCCTGTCAGGGACTTCCAATGCTTTTGGGGGAACACTTGAGAAGAGCCACAAGAGCCCCCCTTCCCCATGGATATTTCCCAGTGAAGGCTTCACATCAACTTGTTAGTCAATATATACAGATTTCTTACAAGTCATTTCTTTCTGTGCTCCAACAGTTTTTCTGGATATCCTCAGAGTGGTTTTAATTGCCTGATCTTCTAATAGGATCTCTCTTTTTATCAAGGTCTTCCCCAAGACTTTAAAGCACTTTTATCTGACTGGTAGATATTCCCCTCATAAGTGTGTTTGTGCACTGCTTTTTCTAGCAGGAAGCACGTTGGTTCAAAGCAGATCCCAATCAATAATCCCAACCCAGAGACTGAGCAGGTTCCTCTCCTGGAGATAAAACACTGCTCAGTGTGACACAGGAGTGGCAGGACAAGGCCTGTTGCAAGTGAAATGGCTTGTGATAGACTGCAGGTGACTCACGAGCGGAGAAAGGCTTCCCCTGGACAGAGAAAACGGACAATAAGCTGAAAAATAAAGCCTCGGGAAAATGCTCGTGGTACAGAAACAAGGAGGAACAAATCCATCATTAACTGTGGTCACTGTGAGGATGCTCCCAGCATCAGTTCAAGTCAGCTAAAATCTGAGAGGAGGATGGCATTCCATGAAAACAGACCAGAGAACACCAATCATGGATATATTATCTGAGTGTATCCACAGATCAGGCACATCTTGAATAAATGATGCCATTACAACCATTTCCATTTTTACAAATGAAAGATGAACCAATTATGGAAACACAGAAGTATTCAACAGGTATCAGCAGCTGAAACCTAACACATTATGATCAGAATAATCAAATCAAGATGTTTATCACTCAGAAACACTAAACTCCAGACACTTCATCTCCAGCACTAAGTGACTATTTAAATACCAATATTACTCCCCAAACAACCTATTAGTTCCACATATTCTTGTGTTTAAAAACCACCTGTCTCAGAGTTAGATTAACTGGGACAAAAATTAATCCTTATAGACATACCCTGTGCAATTTATACTCCGGCATAAAGTTCTTCATATAAATTTGAAAACAAAGAAAATGACACACTCACCTCAGGCTGAATTGCTTTAAATACAGGCATGTCCATTAGTGTTATTTGACCCTGGAATACAAATTTTAACAATCATAAGTAAAGACCAAAAATAACCCTGCATTCCATTAAGGAACTGCATTCGTTCTGTTTCCTTATTTCGCTTTCATTTTGTTGGTAATTCCAGATGTGATGTCTGTTTAGCTTGGAAAAGCAGAAAGTCAAAGATCAGGTTCTGCATTTTTAAACACACTCATAGAGCTTTATTTTAAGTTCAGTTAATAGTGTACAATTTAGGATTGGTGACAGCCTATGTGTCCTAAAGAAAAAGGTGATTTCTTTCCAAGAGTACACAGGTAGTCCAGAAATACCAGTGGCACCCAGATTGGATACCACAAATATCCTTTCCATAAAGAATGCAGGGACCTTCCCTCAGCTGTCACCTGCACAGCTTTATTCCTGTTTCCCTGAAACAGCAGCTCCCCATTTATACACTCCCAGGCACACTCTGACAGGTTTGTGACTCTCACAAACTGCCACTGTGGATGGCAGAACAGCTCCTCAGGGAAAGTCAGCCTTGCAGGAAGATTTTAACTGGCATGCTCCAGCTGAAAGACAGAATGTGCAGAGAGATGCACCTGCTCTAATGAGGCAAGATGTCTCTGGCCAATCTACAATCTATTTTATCCAACCTACACTTCGTAGCACATCTGCTTGACCTCTTTTTTAGACAGGAATTCTAACAATCAAACAGAAGCATAAATAAAAAAGGTTCTATAAAACACTCCTCTGTAACCAACACACTGCACACAATCATTGGTATTTTGCAGTAAGACATCACAGAAGTAACAAGCCTTTGCCATGTTTCATTTTTCCCCACTTTCTTCCCTGGGCTCTGCTTTGGTCAGCTGCTCTTCCTTCCAAACACAAGTTGGGTGGGACTGTCCATCTGCTGCAGGGCAGGAAGGCTCTGCAGAGGGCTCTGAACAGGCTGCATCCATGGCCAACAGTGTCAGGTTCAATAAGGCCAAGTGCCAGGTCCTGCCCTTGGACTCCAACACACCCAGGCAGTGCTACAGGCTGGGGGAAGAGGGGCTGCAAAGCCACATTCTGGGAAGAACTGACTCCCCCTTTTGATTTCCATGGTGAAGATTCCCCTGCTCAAACACCAGTCGCAGAACTCAATCTCCTGCCCACCCTTTGTCTGCTTAAGAATGCCAAGCTTTCTCAGAAATGTATTCTTGTCAGTGAATATGTGGCTGATTGGATCTATCACTGTGCTTTTCAATACAGGAAATTAATTGGACAATTGGTTGGGGTTGGGAAGGTGAAACAAGAATGGGCACTTTAATAAAATGAAAATAGAGGGGTATATTAAAGGATCCTTACAGAAGGCACAGGCATTTCCATGGTTATTAACATTTCACTGCAAACCCTCCTCACTGAAACAAGATTACAATAACAGTACAATAAAAACAAGCCAGGAAATTGATTCCCTGTTCACACAGGAGGGGGAAAGTTTAAAAATAAATGTTGTCTTTCTTCCCAGCTCTCCAGAATCCGTCCTCTTCATCAGCCAGAAGTGCCTTAGATAAATCTGACTACCTGCTTCGGCACGAATTCCTAAACAAATTAAGACAGGATCAAACTCAAAAATTTAGGAAACAAAAAGTGTTATTAGAACTCCACCCCAGAATTCATAGATCACAAATGCACACATTTTACACAGGGATATCAAAAAGGGCATTTTAACATTGAAAAAGCACACAGCTGTCAAGGTTCAAGATAAATACTCATTAATAAAAATACCTGAAATTGCTATTAAGGACATTATATTAAGTACATAATATTAAAAAAAGTCTTAGAACTAAAAAAGCTCTGAGACTGAATAGAATAACTTCTTTCTTTTAGTATCACACTGATATTAGGCTGCTTATTTTTGCTTGGTTAGTTGACACGTTCCTGCTTGTACTGAAATCTTCTGTAACTGTATCACACCAGCACTTGTTCAACAAACTTCCCTTATTGAGATTCCTTTGTTCAAGAGCTTGAAATTTCCATTAAGGGTTCCAAGAGCTTAACAAATTGCCCATAATTCCCCAGAATCAAACCATTGAGAGATGAATATTGAAATTGATGGATAAAAAGCCATTTGACTGGGTATTTATGACATCGTAATTCACATTAGAGTTTAAAAATACCTTCGACAAAACAGACTTTTTAACTTGTTCATATTTATAAGTCCCTTTTAAAAGGTGCTTGCTCACTGCTTAATAAGAAATAAAGCAAAGTGAAAGGCTGCCAGTCTAATTAACAGCTCTTGAAATGACAAAGCTCCCCAAAGAATTGATGATTTTTATCTCATGTTCCATCGCTCGACTCTCACTGCAACTGAAACTTCTGCCTGGCCAAACTCAAGGGGAATTTAAACCCCAATAAACAAAGCCACTGAAGGAAATACAATGCACTGACTTTTCTCACTTCAGCTCCTTAACCCAGGCAATACAAATTCCTGGAGTGCTGCCCTCTCCCACATGTGGTTTAATGCTTTAATATTCAGACCAAAAATTATAAGTGTTCACATCAACTTGTTACACGAAGCCAACCATAACTTCTCTGGGTTTGGATTGCCAGCTGTAGAGATTTAAAGAACAAAAATGACATGTGAAATACAAACTTGTGAACTTACGTATCATTTAAATAATCATTCTATATATGCAAAGAGGGGGAAATCTGATATTTTCTGCTTTTATATATACATATATATATAAAGGTATTTCCTCATTGCCCAGTAAGCTGAATGGAATTTTGTGCTCACGTTTGCCCTGGTTCCCAGATAACAGTCCTAGAGTATGATGAGAAGAAGTACATTTTTAATATGCAACTAATGAATCTCCCAACTCTCAAACACTTAAAGAGCTCTACAAGAGAAAACCATCTTTTAAAACCAGTGAATGATCACTTCCCAATTAACACCCTGGAACAGGAGCTGGCAGGTACTCCCTGCACAGCCACGGGAGTTGTGCATGTCCACAAGGAGAGTCACCAAGAGCCAAGTTTAAACACATTTCAGCTCTCGTGAGTGTTGAGAAGCTGGACTCGTTAACAATTAAGTGTTGCAAAATAGTAAAATTATTACCACACAGCTTCATGTAAAGAGGGTTTACCCCTCTCTCGGGGAGATTTGTCAGGTCAGAAATTTTACACCCACTTGTCTCTGTCCTGCTTCTTTGAGGAATATGGAGGAGCTCAGTGAAATGAAATTTTAAAAGACTCCTGATTTCCTCTCTTTTCCATGAGTACACCTGGATTATGCTCCTTCCATAAAAACCTGTAACTTAAGAACCTCCAGTCCCAGTTCAGACCACTGTGTTAAGCTCCTCTCCACACTCCTACGTGGAAGTTCCCACTGGATCTGGGCTACAATCCCATGAACTCTTTCTGTCAGGCCACGACAAGTTTCCCTGCTGTGTACCCACCCCTAAGGACAGTGCCCTTCCCACACAGCTCCTGCACAGAGACCCTCAGTGTAAAAAGAAAAATTAAGTTTCTGTTTGAGATGAAAAAAAAGCCCCTAAAATCCAGCGTCTGCCTTCTGGTTATTGAAGAATACTGCCATCACCTGATTTTCCTTGAAGCCATATTGGTTCAAGAAGCACTTCATAAATTGTTCCTTAATCTGAATTTTGAGAAGGAATTATATTTAAGCCTTCCAACTTGGCTTAGCACTGTCTCTCCGGGCTGCCAGGATAGTTTTCCTCCCCGAAAAAAAAATAGCTGAGCCTCTGTTAAGCACAGGAGAATAATTCTGCTGTCCAGGAGGAACACCAGGGGATTCGAGTTCCTGTGTTGAAACTCGCCTTGTTTTCTCCCAACATCCACTCCAAAACTTTTATCATTAATAGCTCCTCCACACACTATAACTGAGCTGCTGCTTCTTGCTCTTGTTGGGAACACATTCACTGCAATATCCCTCAGCAAAGTTAACAGGATATAGGTAACTTGATATTTAACTGTCATAAGAACATCTGAGAAAAACTCCTAAATGGTTTTTAAATAAACTCTATTTACATATTGTCTCCAAAATAAGCAGGATCTTCTTCCAACAGCCCCTTGACAAAGCTCAACTGGAGTCAAAAAGAAAGGAACACACATCCATCTCAGCATGACCTTACTCCCAGCTCTTCCAGACACCAGGGTGAAGAATAAAGAATCCTTCTTAGATAACTCGCTGGAAAAAAAAAAAAGCAATGGATTTATACAGCTGCGCTTCCCTTAATTCTACCTCAAATATTTACACCACCGTGGCTGAGCTCAAGTATAAAATGGGAAAGTGAGTCAAAAAGTAATAAACAGATAATTAAACAGTATCTGTCTAACGAATTTTACTGTAAAGCAAAAAATAAACATTTCTTCGACCTGAGGTTCCCCAGTACCTTAATTTGGAGCTCGTGTCCCCCAAGCATTTTGGTTTCTCCTTTCAGCCTCTCCTTCCCACTGCCACTGCCCCACCAACACATCCCTGCCCCACAGATTGGGCCCTGTCTGGTGAAAACCACACTCCTGCCTTGGCTGAAAATGGGGACATTCACTGTGACCCTGGACACACACAAGGGGCCAGACACCGCTGGGCACTCCTGGCACTGAGCAGGGACCAGCCCCAAGGCTGCCATTTCAATCAGAGATTGTCTCTGGAATTACAGCTCCAAAGCTGTCTGCAGAATCCTGGGCACAAAACAAACGTGTCCCTAGTTCAGATTCTTTGAACGGGATTCTTTTCCCCCAGATCTATGCAACTATTCAGCACATGCCCAGGAAATTCTTTCAAGTTGCAGGGTGATAAAGCAAAATATAAACCTGCAACAGCAGCAGCTACATCTGGAGATCTCACCCATTTCTGTGACCTGGCCGTTTTTACAGCAGCCTTCAACCTGAAAAAGAATTTAAGCCACCCAGTTGGTATCAACAGTGTAACTCACTGTTACACCTTTATTACAACACGAATTTCCATTCCTGTCCAAACTGGAGCCCTTGAAGGGCTGGCAGACTTTTGCTGGAAGTTACCGTGAGACAAAAGGACCATTACATTGAGAGGAATCCCAGGATAACTTCACGCTCAGGGTAGTGTTAGGTGACTGCCAAAGGGGGGAATGTGGAAATCAAATCACCAAAAATATCTGCACTCAGGTTTCAATTTGGCTTGGTGAGCAGCTTCTTGAAAATACAGGATTACAAGGGATAGTTTTTGTTGTCCAACTCGTCTCTTACCCACTAACTGAGTGAACAGATGGAGTTTGGAAATCACAACGATGCCTCTGAGTCAGCGGGAACTGAACAGACACCTGGGTGTCTCTCTCTGCTGGTGAAACCACTGGCATGGAGCTCATTTCCAGGATCTCTCAAACTTCATCAGCTTTCAGATAGTTGCTCTTCTTCTTCCAGCATAAAACTGGACTTGTCCCACCTGTGCACAGTGCCCTGATGAAAATGCAGCACGATCACACAGGTACCTGTGAGGCTGCACAAGGCTCATGTTGACTTGGCCAGTTAACTCCCACCTCTACACTCCCAATGCACTGGAATTCTTTTCCATCCCAGCCAAGCTTTCCTAACCATTAATTAGACAGCTGCCTAACTAGCTCTTGTGCAGCAACCTGTTTAATTACTCTTTTACTGGCTTTTGCACATGATCTTTCCTCTCGGTGAACAAGGCACTCGGCCAGCCCACAAATGGTTTCATCAGTTCACCACTTGAAAATAAATTATATTTTTAAAACAGGATTCATTCAGCCCTCACCAGTGAGAGATGGCTGTACTCTGCACTGCTCCCATTGTACAAGAGCTGAGCTAGAGGCTTCCTGACACTTTGGAAAGCAACTGGCAGCAGATCCATGTCCAATCCAGAGGTGCTGCTATCGGGAAACCTCACTAACAGAGGTTTTGCTGCTCACCAGAGCTGGGGTCCTCAACAGCTTGGCCACACTTAACACCACTCTGGTAGTGCTCACATTAACACTGAAACCCAGATTTCATACTCCTCTGTTATGGCAGGACTAAACCCAGGAAGAATAAGGAAATGGGCAATAAAATAAACACGAGTGTAATGGTCAAAGGTACTTTTCCTCCAGCGTACCCAAGTTTTTGGCGAATTTACTCACTCCTGCAAACTTCAGCAAGAATGAGCAGAAAAAGACAGCACTCAAGGCAAGCAAGTGCTGCTGGAAAAGCAGATAAACCTGCCTTGGGGAACAAACATTAACGAAGAAGTGCAGCTGGGTGAAGAAACACTGGAAAAGAAATGAAATTAATTATTTCCTTGCCAAGGGGCTGAACACTGATGGTTTTTCTCAATGGTTCAGAATTCTATCTGCAACATATTTCATATCCATTTACAGTAAATGAAACCTGATATGAAGAACTAGAGACTTTAAAATGAATAAAAGTTAGGAGTAAAGATTTTTTTTTTAGGGAACTGAGAAAGCAGCAAAGTTAAACCAAGCAGAATAAACCAAGAACACAAGCACAGCTTCATAACTGTAATGTGAAATGCTTAATTCAAAGGTTCCTTTGTGAGTGGAACTCTATCCAGTTTGAGGCACAATATAAAAACAATAAAAACATTGGATTTGAACACAGACTTTTACCTAAGCAAGATTTACTTGGTAGGTAACATTCAGAACACAGTTCCTGCCAAGGAGGGATAAAGGATTAGACAGAACAGCAAAAGGATTATTAAAAGTGATACAAGACAAGGTACTTTTGTATATTTTGCTGTCCAAGTGAGTGACACCGACCCCACAGAGATGCAGTGACCTCCTCTGCTGCCCAGCAGGGCCATTGAACAAACCCATTCTGGCCTGAGTGCAGAATTCCACTTGAACTCGTGCCCACAGCCCCAGATTCCCAAAGTGCTCAGATTTCCTTCATGTAGAGAAATCATAAGATAGAACTGAAAGGATAACCAGCTCCAAAAAGCATCTTCCCATGGAAAGCAGGTGATGCATTGCCCAGCTGTTCCTGACAGCAGCGCAAGAGGCCCAAACCACACGACTTGAGCCTCAGTCAGGAACAAATCCCATTAACTCTCCAAGAAAAATTTAATGTGCAAGTACCACTTCATAATCCAGCTGCTTTACATTTGCAGTGTGCTCATTAAAATCAATTTAGTCATTAAATTATTAACTGACATAGTTATTAACAATTACAAACCAGAACAAACTTCATGGGGATATTTGGTGACACGTGCGACCATAATCTCCCCAGGATAACTCCTCATGGATCTCCTCACTGGAATTACAGGTTGTTAGCAAATTTTTTCCAGTAACAAGTCACAAGTACAGATCAAGTGCAGTCTTGCAACTAAAATCTGTGTGTCAGACAAGCTTAAGAATTAAGATTTAAGAATCTTTGGTCTGTGCTACACGTAAGAGCGTGAAAAATCCTTGGCCAGCAGAGGCCAAAAAGATTACTTCATCTTAACCAGAATACAGACAATGAAGAACTAAAGCCCAGGATCCATTTTTAAAGCCATGGGTGGCAGAAGTCAGGCAAAAAAAAAAAGTAGAGAAATGGAGAAGCAGAGGAAAAGGTGCCAAGAAGATTCACCCAGCAAGGAGTAAACATGAGTGGAATTGCTCACCGCATATTCCTCTGGTGTCACCTTCAGGACATCAAACACCACGGCATCAAAGCTCTTCTTCAGCTCAGCTGAACCTTTGTCACTCAGGGACTCAGAGCTGCTACTCTTCTGCAGAAACAAACAGAAACACTGAGGCTATTTTGGTCCTCTCCTCTTCTTTTTTCCCTTTTCCAACACTCCCAAAAGCAACATTTCTGTTCAAATGTCACTGAGTGTTTCTTTGGGGTAAATTATCAGTTCAAAGTCAGGCACAGGACATGTTCTCCTGACACAGACTGCTAAAATCACTGACTCCCAAACTGACTTCCAGATTTGTCTGGATTTCTTTTCGGCTGAAGCAGGGCAGGCTTAGATGAGATATTGGGAAGAAATTCTTCCCTGTGAGGGTGAGGAGGCCCTGGCACAGGTTGCTCAGAGAAGCTGTGGCTGCCCCATCCCTGGGAGTGTCCAAGGCCAGGTTGGAGCAGCCTGGGATAGTGGAAGGTGTCCCTGCCCATGGCAGGGGAGGTTTAGGCCACATCTCAGGGAAAAGTTCTTCCCCCAGAGGGTGGTTGGGCACTGACCAGGGACCCCAGGGCAGAAATATTGCAGTTAAAAGTCCTCTCTCCTCCTTGTTAGTCACAATAGGAAAAAAAATACCACTTCTGAAAGCAAATTCATGTCACTTGGTCGAAATACATCTTACTCAATTTCATCAGATATCACATAAACATTCACAACTGTTTTGCTGAGTAAAAAGGCAGCTCTCCTCCAAGAAAAATTTTCAGGCACGTGCCAAAAAATGATCAATGATTGATAAAGCAATAATAAGGAAAGTACAAGAATTTGCATAACACCAAACAATAGTCTTAGAGATTAAGGCCAACTCTCTTGTTTAGGTATTGACAATATTGGTGAAATTATGCTGGGGATTATTTGAATTTAATTAAATGACTTGAATTTGCCTTTCACCTTGTTTGTGGTACTTCCCATTTCCATATGCACACACAAGTGCACAGCACACATATCTGCTATCAAAATGTGTGCAAATATGGAAATAAACCACCTTTCCTTGGTAAAGTCCAGTGAAGGAAGCAACTCTGGTCAGACTGTTGGCTCTTTGTGGAGTTCCAAGTTGAACCCAAGCCTTCTTCTCCTTAACAAGCAGGTGGCAAATGGAAAACTGTATTAACTTCACAATGAGAGGGACCAGCAGGCCCATCTCCAGTGCCTGAATATACACACTGGTCATTTCTACCTCATCCCTGTGCCAGGATATACCAAGAGACGAAGGGAATACTCTTGGTTCCACTGTGTCAGACTGTCCCTCCTCACACACACAAAGAAAGGAACATGCCACAGGCCTGGCCAGCCCAGACCATCGCACTGAGAGCACCTCTCTTGCTAAAACTTGAAAAGAAAAGGCACCTTTGGCTATGGCAAGGCTATAAAATGCAAGCTCATGCTCTATTTTGGTACACAAAGCTCAGAGCTTTAAAGTTATTCACATCTAAACTGGGGGGTGTGAGAGCAGCACACACAATGAGAACCTGGTGGATGAGGCCTGGTGAAAGGAAAATTTACATTTCGGTGCATTTAAAACGAAAAGGGGCTACTGAATTAGTGAGGGGGCAGTCCTTACCTCTGAAGCAGTAGCTGCAACATTGCCACTGCTGGACTGGCCGTTCATGAGGTCCATCCTGCCCACCCCACTCAGCTCCAGCCCTACGTGCGCAGCAGCAGGATCATCTCCAAGGCAATCCAAGAACCATTCCTGCAGAGAGAGAGCACAAAAGGCAGCAGAAACCTTTAATCAACATACAGCAGCTCAGATAATAAAGGTCTCCCAAAATGCTTACACCATTTTGGGGTTCTTTGATTATCACGATTTAAAAAGTGTATTCCAGACATTAAGTTGATGAAATAATTTTAATAAGGTGTTATCCAATCGTTTCATTATCTTATATGCCTCTTCACCAGCCTCAAGTCAAAATGACCACATTAAAAGAAACTGTAGAGTACAAATGGAATTAATACTTTTGTCTACAAACTACCCAGCTTATTGCTTAGTAAAAACACCCCAAACAAAGAGAAAAACACACCAAGGAAAACCCTAAACACTGACTTTTAATGCATCCCTGCAAGAATACTTTTACTTTTCATTTCTACAGAGGAAAGGCCTCAAAGACATGGAAACCTTTGGCATTCACTACGAAAACAGTAAGATTACCCAAAACTGGAGTGTTACAGAGAGTAAAAATCGGTTTATGTTTAAATTTAACGAGCTCTTAGTGCCCTCTAGTGTGGGAGCCCTTAAAAATCAGCTCTCACAGGTCTGTGTGACAGATGCGACTCTTTCCAAAGCTGTTGTTATTTATGAAATTCACTTTAGATTTGCAGGTTTACTTTAATATCGCACGCCCCACAAATAAACGGAGAAGGGAAGTGACAGGTCACTGGGGAATTCCACATGACAAAACACTATTGCAGCAGCTCCAAAATAATCCCAAAAGCTGGATCTCCAAGTGACCTAAACCACATCAGACAGACAAGCCAGGAAGGCAAGAAACTGCAATATTTAAAGAATAAATCACCCTCCAAAAGCCAGTGATTTTAAAATGTCACTGTTTGGAACGAAAAACAGAAAGAAGGGCAATGAAAGAGCCACGTGGCAAAAATCAGTCCAACACTGCAGCTTCCAGGTATTTTTTTTGGTATTAACAGTTCCCATCTGAGCTCTATTTCTGAAATTCAGAGCAGCCAGACACATTCTATCCTTTCTTGCTTTAGAAAAAACTCATGGGACTGTCTTGTTCATAGGACAGAGGACACTGCATTTCACTGTAAGTTTATACTCCCAGCCCATGTGCTTTAATTAAGACTGATTCCTCCACTAAAAATGCACTCAAACTTTAGCTGGTGTTATACTAATAGACCAGAAAAAGGGAAAAATATCTCTCTCCTTTTTATCTCTCTTGGGCTTGTGAGCATCACTGCTGTCCTGTCCTTTCCCATTCCATTGCCCTTCAGGTTGTCTCTCATGGAATACTGCCAAATGCTCAGCTCTCCCGAAGCCTTTTCATTCACTGAACCAAAAAGCATTGAAATAAAACTATCTGATATGTCACAATTTTCATTTATGTAGTGACAGCATAGGACAGAGGAAGCACATCCTCAAAACCAGTGTCAGGTCCTCCACATATTCAAAACCACACACTTGTCCCAAAAAAATCCACCTTTGAAAAAAATCTGTATTTTTTAAACCACTGTATTTTTAAGGCGAATTGGTGCTTTGCACAATTTCCTCACACAATCTGGCCCTACCTGGGTCACACAAAGCCAACCTTAAGGTTCTGTATTTGACCTTCAGCTCACACAGGCTTCAGTTGTTCCCCTTCCCCACATTAATGGGAGGCAACTCCCATTAATTAACTCTCCCCATATTAAGTGAGAGAGAACTGGGGAAGTGTTTCTGTGCAGGAAAAAGCTAAAACTGAAGTTTGGAGGGGTTTTTTTTCCAGAGGTATTTGGATTTAAAAGAAACTATCCTAGAACCCTACTGAGTCGGCAGAGCAGCCCCAGATGAACAAGAACAAACTCATTCCTTAATAAGCAGTTGTTAAAGCCCAGTTTGCTCAATTAGTCTCACATAACCCACGGGCACTCACAGTAATTTCCTCCACAGATTTTGAAGTTTGGAGATCTACAAGGAGGGGTAGAGCAGTGCTGTCTGTGATGGGACTGAGAACTTTGTCCCTTGGCCACCACACTGAGAAGAGACTTCTGTGAGGCACACAAACATCGGATTTTTTTTTTTAATAGAAAAAATTTTTAGTAGAAAATCACTTAGAAAACCCCTGCATGCAAAGGAACCAGACTACAAAATATAACATCTGCCATCAGGCTGCATCCTAACAAAGCTGTCCACACAAAGTTAATGTGCTCATAGCTGCATTACAGTAAGGAGCTGATTTGGTACTGAACTGCTACAAATAAGCACTTATCAACTTGAAAGTTGCAGAATTCACAACCTTTAAATTGTTCTCATGTCTAATGCAGCTTTTCAAAGTCCATCACCACTTCCGCAACAATGAAAAGTCACAGCAACAGTTTTGGTCAGTGTGCCACTTCAGACTAACATCGAAAAAAATCTTCCCACTGCAATAATTAAATCATTTGCTTCCTTCACTACCCTTCTGCAAAAAGCCAAAACAAGTAGGAAACAGCAATATCAGAAAGTGATTAATTAAGAGCAGAGCAGCTCAGAGTATGTGGAGTGACTGCGGCCACACTGCAACAGTGAGTCACAGGTTTCACTGAGTGCCCTGGATATCCAATTACCAAAACTGAATTACACTGAGCAATTCGAACTTCCAGCCCGTTTCTTCTCTCCAAATTAATAAATTGAATTGCTCAGAAATGCCCTACACATGGAATTGAAAGTCTTTTATACACATCCACCAAACACTTAAAACATGCCAACCCGAAGCCTGGACACACCGGGTGGTATCTTCTTACCTCTCCATTCCATGCAAAACATACAGCGAAAAGCAAACCAAAAATACTGATGGGAAAGACTCCTCACACCTAAAGAATGAAAATACCTGGATGACTGTTGTGGATTAACTCCAGCCAGCAACTCAGCTCCTCACTCCCCAGGTGTTCAGCCATCCCAGGGGAGCAGGGAAGGCAAATGTCATCACTGCAAACACTGCCCTTCCTCCCTTTCCCCTCCAGCTTTGCATCACCGTGTACCACACGGGCTGGAATATCCCCGTTGGAGTCAGAGGTCCCAGCCATGTCCCCCCCAAGTCTACTTACTGCTGGGGAGAGGAGCAGAAAAGGCCTTGGCTCCGTGTAAGCAACTGCTCAGCAAGAACGAAAATATCCCTGAGGTATCTCAGCGCAAAGCCAAAACACAGTCCCGAGGCAGATACTACAGAAAAAAATGAACTTTATCCCAGCCAAGGCCAGGTCTGCTGCCTTTGGTCAATTTTTGTGCAGATTCACCCAAGGTCACATTAATGGCCACTCCTTTCCGGAGAGTGACCTACAGATGCCCCAAAAGGCAGCTGGGTGAGGATGAGGGAAGGCAGCACACAGTGAGTGAGCAGTGACTTATCGTAGCACAAAGGGGACCAGAAGGTGCCCTTTGTTTTCAGATAAACAGCTCTATCAGTGCAGGGAATCGACTGACTGTATCACAGCTGAGTGAATCAACCAGCGCTGGAAATGCTGCTCCCCGAGTCCATTAAAGAGTGACTGTCTCCCAGAGTGAGCCAGAGCAGCACAGGGGAGTGAATACGTGATTCTCTCCAGACAAAACTAAATAACAAAGGAATTTCAGATGACTTAAGCTGCTTCAACCCACGTGTCCCTCCCAGTGACGGGGGGGACACCCAGCATCGTGACAGTGAGCACACTCCAGAGACCAGGAATGGGGATCAACAGGAACGGGTGGTTGAACCTTCATTTGTATTGTGATTTCAGGATAGTTTGTATCACACTGCTAAGTCAGAAATCCTCTGTAACATCAGCTGCATTTGTTGATTTAACATCAAACATTAGACCTTCCGTGCGTGGAATATCTAAAATAACCCGGGCAGGGAAGTACTGGACCCCCAGAGGTGTCTAATAGAACACCCACACCTGAATCTTTCCACAGCAGATGTTCTTGACTCAGCTTGGATCAAACACTGTCCCAAAAATACACTGTATAAACAGCATTTTAAAAGCGACATTAAAAACTTCCTGTCCAGAATAGTACAAAAGCTTTGAGGAAACAACCACAGAGCAGTTCAACGAACAGCTCAGGAGTCACGATGACCAATATCCTCTTTGTTTTTACTCATAATGTCAGTACAAAGTGTCATTCGTTCTGACCACAGATCCCCCATTAAGAAAACACAAATGCCTTGCATGGACCATGAAAATACAAATGCAGAGCCACTACCAAAGGTGTTGGGGACCAAAAAATCAGTTCTACACACAACGAACCTGAGCTCCTGATCTTGTAGAAACATCTAAAGACTGGAAAAAATCTTATTGGCTCAAAGGCAAAAGCTGAGACAACTGCTAAAAAAAACCCCACCCAAACCCAAAAAACCCCTAAGAAACCAAACCTGGTAAAAAAAATACAAACCACACACTTCACCCCAAAACAAAATAAAAACCAACACAAAACCAAATCTCCACAATGAAGCAGAAAGTCATCAAAGAATAAGAAACTCTGGTCAGCAGGCTGCCAAAAAATTCATCCATGAAATTCATGCAAAGAAGGGCTGCAGGTTCTCTGAAGACACCACAGCAGAAGTGGAAGCCAGGAGAGCACAGACCGCTGATGCCAGGCAGATACTGTGAGAAGGACAGACCAGGAGCACGAAGAAAACGCAAATACTTGCTCAGAACCTGAGTACAGCAATGGGGCTCTTGACCAGTTTCCAGCAAACAGCACCAGAAGTGAAATCCCACAGCTGCCTGGGCAGATCCTGACTCCTTCCTGACAGAAGCCCTGTCCCAGCTGACCCAGTGACACAGGCTCCTGCTTTCACTGGTTTGATTAGTCCTGCTGCCAGCTCAAAGCACCTCTGTGCTCACACAGCTCACTCATGTCACACATACATTCTTTCTTCCCCAAGCATCTGTTGCACAACAGTCACAGCAATATCAGCTGGTTAAGCTCCAGGAAATTAGAACCCACACAATAGCAAGAAAGAGAACAAAAATTTCTTTTATTAGGTTTGACATTGATGTTTTAAATTAGAAACAAAAGAAAAAAAAAGAAGAGAAGCTTCATTTAAATGGGCTCATTCAAACTGAGATTTTCTTCTCTTACCTTAGAAAAGGTTTTACCTGGACAACTAAGTAAAACTGTTCTTCTTCAAGAAGACATTCTCCACACACACAGAGCACTTGTGTACAACTTGTGGCTCCCATTTCCTCATATGAGAGAAAGGAATAAAAAACAAAACACCAGAACCCAGAATATCCCCCTCCAGGGCACATTTATCAAATCCCATTGCAAAACTCAAACCATTAATTGTGATCAACTTGCACCAACCACCAAAAGGCTCAGCTCAAAATGGGAAGCTTTCCATACAAATAGGAAGGAGACCTTCACCGTTCCAACTTCCACGCTCAAAACCAGCCTATTCCTTGGTGGACTGACAGAGCCAAGCCTTCACTGGGAGCTATTCCAGCCCACAGCAGATCTCAGCAGCAGCACTGGCACACAGCTGCGAGCAGTGGCAGATCCAGGCCCTCACACAAGGATCATTGCAGGCAACTCCTGAAGGAATCCAAAAATGTGAACGTGTGTCTGTGTTATTTAAGCTCAGCCCCAGGCCCTGAGAGCTTGGCTTTGTGCTCCAGCAGAGATGGTGTGTTAAAAATGTAGGAGCACCAAGGAAATAACTGCACGAAACCTGAAGTTTGTGCTCACCAATTATCAGGTCCCCAGCACTTCTCCCTTCAGAGATCACCACGGCTTTGATCTCTCGTGGGGTTCTTTAGAAAGAACAACACACAGAAGGAAGTTTTATTCCTTTGGATCTGGCTCTTACTTTGCAATTGCTGTCAGAACTCTCTGAAGTTATGATCCATGGTTTGTTTTTCTTCCCACAGGCCAAAACAAACCAAATTATTTTAGCACAGAAAGTACATGAAAAGTGTAACAAGGTCTTGCTGGGCTGAGCCTCCTGTCCAGAATTCAGGCAAAGTGCAGCCTATCTGAGCAGCACTTTAATATCTGAAGAGGAACTCCAGGTTTGCTCAGTGAGGAACTGGAAGAGGATCCCTCCTCACCCCAAAGACACAAAACCAGGAGAAATCGTAACCTAGAGATATTTGTGAAAGATAAGAGCTACTGATACTTATTTTCAGAGCCAAGAAAATAAATAGGATTTAAACTAGAAGAAGGTATTTTTAATTAATTAACATTTCCCCCAAATGGCTCCTCCATGTCCCCACCACGTGGCCCTGCGGCTCAGTTTTGTTTGCAAACAAGAGGAACAGTAAATGATTAAAGTCCTCTTGATTAACTGATGCTCAGTTTGCAAGGTGGTTTTATCAAGGCTTTGATGTGCAGGTATGATATCAGCGGAGTTCAAGCGAGAACACATCTGTGGACAGCACAGGCAACACTGAAAATTCCAGCAGACAACAGACTTGAAGCAAATTATCACTAGAACAATCTACACCTGGACCTGAGCAGGAGGCATGACTTCTCTCAGAGCAGAGGAACAGACTGGGGAAAAAATATTTACATAAAATGCTATGTACAACTGCACACTTGTAAGTTCTGAAACAAGAGATGACAACTGACAGCACGAGCTTTGTTACTGCCAATGGGCTCCAGAAACTCTGCCACAGACAACCACCACAACTCACAATATAAGAAAATACAGTGACAAAAACTGAGCCTGAGATCCAGACTGAATATTTGGTGTGAATTTACACATCATTCATGGATGTAAAGATAACTCAGATATCCTCATGACTCGTGGAATTATCCTCTGTAGACATTAAGTGCTAGAGACAGAGCTGTGAACAGCCAAATCAAAACCAAGATCAAACCATCCCAGGTCAGGTTTTTAACAAGAGTGAGATGACAAAATAAATGTTGCTCAGTAACAGTCTCCAAACCCACAGAATTAAGGACTTGGGGCACACTCCACCCCTTGGCTGCACATTTGCTTTGTACAGCAACGCAAAAGAGACTCAGATTTAGGAAAGAGAAGGCAGAGCTGCTGCCCCACTGCTGCCTGCCTTTCTCATTCATGAAAAAATACTGTTGAGAGAACGTTTTGGTGTATTTTTTGTAAAGCCATTAAGAGACAATGAGGATCATTTTCGAACAAGACGCACAATCTCACAGCCCGGTTTGAAATTCAGCTTTCAGAGAGGTGAGCACAGTCTTTATCAATAATTATTCTCCTCTGAACACCATGCATCAATATGCACCGTTGCTATAGAAATGGTGCTAACAGGGAAAAATCAGGCTGCGAGTTGCCTGTGTTTGGTTTGAGGACTATTATGGGAAACTACAGCTGGTATTTAGGGAAGAGAGCTGGATCTTCTGCCCGTGCACTCACTCATGGAAGTGTCTCCAGCCCAGAGCATCCACCCTCTACAAGCAAACAAGACACAAACCAGTTATTTATCCATCTGAGCATCCACCTCTTTCCCACATTTCCAAGTCTTTTGGAAGGTCCTCAGCAAACCAAGCAACTAATGAGAGAGCAGATAAAGACCCAAATACCCACAGGTTAATATGTATTGAATAGTTTTCTTCACCCAAGGTAAGTCAGCAAGTGCTGGCCACCACAGGAATCTGCCTAACAAAACATGATACGTGTAACGAAATGAGGAAACCCAAGTTAAATCCAGGACTCCAACGAACCAAATGGATGCTGGAACTCTGTTCTGGTGCTCAAGAATGACCAGATGAGTCAATGACCTCCTCAAAGCACCTGGAACTGGTGGCCAAACCCATGTTTGCTTCAACTGAAACGATTCACAGTGAATGTTTCCATGAATGGGGACTGTGTATTTTTAAGAAGCTGGCAGACCTTTTTCCTATTATCAACAGAGAAACTTACAGCAGACTGCAGGGAAATCTTGTCTCTTGAGTTACTCAAGGCAGACGAGAATTTATTTGAAGTGAACACACCTTTTACAGCTTGTGCACTGCAGCTGAATCACCAGAAAATTCTAAATGCGATTTCAGGTAATCAGGCAGCAGAACTGAGAGCCCTGCTGGAGCCACTCCTAAGCCATCTCTTTACATTATTGATGAAAGGACCTGTCTAAAGGAGGAAGGACACAATAAATACCTACAGAGTTTGTGTTACTGATATAGAACACAATGCTTTCCAGAAGACATCAAAAAGACACCGAGATGCAGCACAAGCATTAATGTGAAAAGCACAGCTGGCAAAGAACAAGAACCAACGATGCAAAACATTTGTGTACCTCTAATGGCATTAAAGGCAAATTCTTGTTACAAAACGGGGGAAAGATTAATGACATGCCTTCAATTCAGTCTGTCAAGCAGGATTTGGAAGATTATTCCAGCACAGCATGTTCACAAGTGATATCCCCACCCAACTCCTTGGATTTCTCATCTATTCAGTGCATAATTATCACTCAAATACACCCTTCAGTTTATGAAATGCAGCTTTGTCCATTTCTGCCGAATCAAGGAATGCAGACACTAAAAACAACTGGTTCAAGTGCAGACATGGGCAAGGTGGCCCAAGAGTAATACCAGAGGTGGGTGGCCTCTACACAGTATCTTTTTTTTGACAGAGATTTGAAGGAGATTGGTGTTTTGAATGTAACTCATCTGTTTTACAGCAGATGATGGTATTTCTTCTTAAGGAAATCGTGCCATTTAACGGTTCATTTAACTCAAAAGAGAATTACATTCATCTTCCTGTTAATCTTTTAAGTGATAAAAAGGAAATCTCGAATGCTGCAATGCAAGAATGTCCGCGGCAGGGGATGGCAGGATACCACAATTAGGGATATAAACCCCACTATCGTGTGACCATTCAGTGATACCAACTGCATCTCTAAGAAGCTCAGACTGGCACCTTCCAAAAGAATCCCCCGTGAACTCCTACTGCAGTTAATACCAATAGCCAAAATCTCTAATTTTAGGGGTTACAGTTAAAAACCTAAAAAATAAAAATAAGAATTCAGCCACACAAACACACAGCTTGGCTAAGGTGAGCATTTCTGCTGTCATGCAAGATTCACCTTGAACAGTGAACTGAAAGGAATATTTTCTGAGTATTTGGAAAAGGATTTGATCCTGCTTCATCATTATCGACATGAAACTGGAAATCTGCCAATGTGAGGAACAGAAGTGGACACTGCACACCAAAGAGGGAGCAACAAAAGAGCCCCAGTGAAGAGAAAGCTGTGCTGGGAAACAAACTGAGCTGGGAGAGCTGTACAAGCATTTCAATAAATAAATAAATATTTAAACTAAATTAATTAAGATCTTTCTCAAAGCCAAGATCATCAGTATCAGTAAATTAAAAGAAACAAAACACAAATGAAGTACTTCACTTCCTCATTCTGTACTACCAGGAAGTGACTCGCCTCTTACCTGTTGAAAGAGCAGTTGAAAAAGTTTTAACCTTTTAGTTTCATACTCAGCTTGCCAAGTGGGGGGGTTCAGGCTGGTCCTGCTGTTATTTAGACATAAAGGAGAGCCTGTCATGTCATACACAGGGTGTTAGTTCCTTATTTTAATGACCTACACAAACTTATCTTTCACTCTGTCCAAGACAACAAGAAAAACCATCTAAGCAAAACCAGCATTTATTAAATAGGATTTACAGGATCTGTCTGATAGATGCAGGTTTTTTACAAAGAGCAGAGTAGGGTTAACACCATGAATCTAACAAATGTAACAGAGCTGCTCCACCACAGACTGCTGCACAACCCATCTCCTCACCAAGGAATGAGCCAATCTCAGCAGCAATTCACTCTGCTCAACCGTGCCCCACAAAAGAACACAATTCTCAAATGGCATCTTCAACGGAGGCAAGACCCCTTTTTCTCTTCCATGATGTGTTCTCTGATTTTGAGGACTGTTACATTAAATAAACATCGGCCTGCTCAGCACTGAAGATGCTAATTATAAATTCCAAAAGATGGCAATTTTCTTCCCGTAAGCCAAGCACTTCCAGCTTCAGGAGAACCATAAATACAGAAAAAGCCTCAAAAACAAAGCCATCAGTGAGTCTAATGATACCATCACAGAAACACACCCCACAGCCCTGGGGAAAAAAAAAGATATCCAATTCCATTAATGATCTGGAATGCAAGAGGGAAAGACGACACCAGAGCAGGAGACCAGAAACAAAACCCTTCAGTAGCTGAATTCCATCACTTCTCCTCATCTTCCCTCCCTCCAGTCAAATCAACACGGCGACACTCGGTACCAGGCACATGGAAATGTGACACCTGACAGCACCACACAACTCCAGCACAACCCAACAGAAGCTTTTCCTGTTCCCTCGAGAGACCTCACTGCTCTTCCAGCTCCACCACTGCCTGGTTCTGTTTTCTACTTCAAGGTATCACTTTGTAAAAACAGAGGAAGAAAAAGTACACAAAAATGTAAAATTACGGATTTTTTCCCAAAGTCAGGAAAATAAGAGCTAGTTAAAAAAAATAAAATAGATGCAGCTGAAATAAAGCTCTAAACTCTTCTACAATATATCTTTGTCTATTAACGAGGGATTGAACCAAAGTTGTGTGGGTGCAATAGCTTAGCAAGACATCTTTCTCATTAGCCACTTGCATTATTAATCCATCAGTCTTCCCTTTTTAGCAGTATCACTTAACAGAGACCAGCTAGATTTCTGTCCCTAACAGCACAACACAAACACAACATCCCTGAATTAGAATATCCCCATATTCCAAAGCTATCCTTTATAAAGAACTTTTTGGCCTCAGCAAAACCCTTTCAATTAATGTCTTGACTGTCTTATAAGTTGTAAAACTCAGATGAAGAATTATTCTTCAACAAAACCACACCAGCCTCAAATCAATAGTGCACATACCTTTGCTCCTCTTAACTTGTTTAAAAATTCATACCCATTTTGCATATTTGCTAAGTTCCTCTAGAAGCCCTGGAATAACGTCATGTGAAATGCTTTAAAACTCTCCACTGTACACACAAAAATAACGTGGGATCGTGTAACAACAAATACATGGATAATTCCCCCACCCTCCCCCAGTCATACGGCCCTTGAGACACAAAAGAATTGAAATCCAAGCAGTTCCAGCTGCTGGTCTGTAACAGAATTGCAGACATCTCTCCTTAACAAACCCATGAATACCAGTTTATACACAGCTATAGAAACACTTCCTGGAAGATAAGTTAAATTACCTTATCTGAAACATGAATTAGGTCCTAATTGAAGAAGCCTTCCCACCACTAAGGCTTGACTTTCCACAAGTATTAAAGGCGAGTCACAGCATGAAATACAGTTCAAGTTCTGCCATCACACAGACCCTCATCCATATTAAAAAAGAAAAGCCAACGAGTTAATTAAGTGCAAGGACAAGCCATTACAAGCAGACACAGAGGAAGCCACCCACAAGCAGGTCCTGAAGCACTGTCTGCTCATTCCTCAAAAGTAGCTTTTTTCACTGAATATTAACCACTCTACATCTGACATTGACCCCGAGTAAAAACTTAAAGCTTTGCCTTTTTGTTTCATTTCCTGACTGCTACTTGGTTAACACCAAAATATTCCTTTAAAACTATTCCCGATGGACACTTTCACCTTCAGCAATGCAACACAGTGTGCACTTGCCTCAAGCACCATTAAAAATGATGCGTTACCATGACTGGACCAAAAAGAAAGTTACTGTCCACTACTAAGGAGAGGAGCACTTTCAGCAAGGCATATCATTAAGAACACCAAAATCTATTATCAAAGAGCTATCTGGCAAAAGCTGTTCAAAACAACCCCAAAACATGCCTAGACTGGGAGGGGGAAAAAAATCAAAGGAGGATGAGAACACAATGTGGGCAAACAGTCAGCAAGAAGGGGCCAGCCAAGGACTTTTGAAATGGGCAGTAGCAAAAACATTTCTACTAGAGAGGGACATTGGCTGTTATTATATAAATAAAATGGAAAACAGCTTCCTAGGAAACTGCACACCTGACACCATCCACGTGCAGCACATTAAAAAGCGATGATAATGAAGCCTTACAGCCAGGTACTGTTTGTCCTCATCCTCTCCCAAGGCCCAGGCTTTATCCTCCCTAACAAATACCTCAAGTTCCAGGCTGCTCACTGTCCACCACATTCTTGCTAATCCTGTAAGAGTTTTGCACTCTGAGCTCCAGAGGACACTTCAACGTGGGAGGACTCCACTCAATACATCTACTCTTGCACATTATTTTTCTCCAGAATGCCTGTTGGTGTATTTCCATAAAAGTCTGATCAATAATCATATCAAAAGTATTTAAAGGTACTTACCAGAGAAGCCTGATGACTAATGACCAAACAAACTGGTCGGGCTAGAAGCAGGTGACTAATATTCTAAAAATAAACGAGAGCTGCCACAACTCAGGTAACTCACCCCCAAAGCAGCGGGACATGGGCTGGGCACCAAAGCCAAGGCTTTTGGCAGAGGGTTTGGCAGCACTGCCCAGGTGCCCTTTGACCACAGGAAAGTTCATAACCTGCCAGAGCGGGAGAGGAAATACAACAATTCTGAGTCACCCCTTTACCCATGTGCTTTATCAATGCACTTCAGGATATTGAAGTTACTAATTAGCGACACCTCAGAGCAGTGATGGAGTAGTGGGAGGGACAGTAACCCAAAGCTTTGGGCCCTTTTATCTCACTTTCACCTGTTCAGCATTTCAAACCATTTACGTGCACTTTGAAATCCACAACTGACACATAAGAAACCATGTGATGCTACCAGCATTCCAACACTTCACATCTGCTAATGGCACTTGCTTTGGGAATCCCTAAAATGCTTCACAAACTTCTGGGCCTGATCAGCTCTACTACCAAGTTCCCAGTACCACCATCATCATCCCAGCTCATTCCAGCAGACTGTAAGAGATGCAACGACAGCAGAGTTCAGCTCCACGCAAAAGGAATTCCTAGAAATGCCATGAAGATCCTAAAATCTGAAATTAAAAAAAAAAAAAAAAAGATGCTTTTCCCAAATTTCTAGACCAGCAAACCCAGTCATGGGTTCAAGATAACCGGGAATCAGGATTCCTCAAGCTCAGCTAAAACCTAAGGGTTATTGACCCACTTTTTGGGAACTCTGATTTTATACTTGCCAGTCACCTCCACCACTAAGGGCTTTTTGCCTTTCCTTCCTTTGCCAGGGTTTTGTATGGCTGAAGAATAAACACTTTGGGGGAACTATCAAACTGAAAAACAAGGCAAGGAAGAGGAAGGGCAAAAAAGTTTAACTTCTTAGCTGGGTAATTCCCTGGTGCTGTTCTCTCTGCTGGTACTTCTGCCAAACCAGTGTGAGAAGTGAGCAGTCAATAAATAACCTGCCCCACTGCATGTGGGTCACAACCTGAGGCAATTACAAACTAATCTAAATTAGTTACAGCCGTGGAGGACCCAAAGCACTCAAGGAACTATCAGAACTTATGAGCAATTAGAGCATTAAAAAAAAATGGAAATAAAACAAGTGGACTAGAAATACAACTTTTCAAACAGGTAATAAATGTGAGTTTTAAATGAAACTCAGAAGTCCCAAGTCCATCTGTGCTTACACACCTCCTCAGATACAAATTCAGATAGGAAGGTTATAAAGAAAAACGTAGTGAATTGAGACCTTCAGCTTTTTACTGGAGGCTCCAGCCTGCCTCTGCATTAATCTGTAAAGGATGTATCACAGCAGAAAATGCTTTGTACTAGTCCTGTTTATTCACTTATTAGTCTAAGTACAGTCACACTGACATTATACCACTAATTCTGAATCTAAATGAAAATATAATGCTATTGTCTAGACAATTACCCCAAACCCTGGGCACATTAATCACGTGATAAAAGGAATCCAATTCACAAACTGCATTAAGATCAGTTTTTCAGGATCTCTGCCAGCTTATCTTGCCACCAGTCTCTATAAAATATACCTTCAACTTCTGAAAAAGATCAATATCCCTCTTCCCCAGCACAATCAATCTGAGCCCACTTCAATGAGAGCAGATTCCATTGTCTCAAATCTCTCCCTTAATGAATAATGGGGGAGGCACAAATCAAACAGCTTTTAATGCCCCACCACTACAGCCATGGTCAGAGCCCTGACAGGCAGCCCGAGGTCACACCGTATTTAACTGACTGCTGCCAACACCACGGCTCCAATAAAGAGAGGTGACACACACACAAGTGCCACTGAGGCGGCTCCAAAGCCAGCAAAACGTCCTGCACACATTTTGCCTCCAAATCCCTTTAAAAGGGAGTTACAGCCCAGGAGTCAGAGCATCTCAAGCTTCTCCTCTCAAACCCTGTTACACATTTCTTCTCTGGGCACTTCTGCCCTCAGGACAAGCAGTGTAAGGGAGAAAATTCATGAGCTCCAAGAAATTACTAAATGAGGCCAAGCATTTTTTGGGAGAGGACCTCACAGCCAGCTTAACAATCAGACTCCTTCTCTAGCAGTTCTGCTCGTGGCTGGTCACACTGTTTTCAATTCCTTAACTGACCCAGGCTCTTCCTAACATTTCCTTACTTGCACCAGGAACATTTGAAAAACAACGGGAGGAAGGGCAAAGGCGAGTTCTGGCCAAATCTTCCAACTCTGATCAGGTGAGGAGGTCTCAACCTTCCAGCCATACACTTAAAAACCTGATTTTACAGCTTCAATATGATTGCTAAGAACAGCTAATAAACGTGAGTCACCAGAGGGCACTAACACTTCTACTGCATAGCAAATGCAGCCCTTCAATTAGGAAGGATGATAATTACATCTACATCATCATGTACGTTTTATCTGGATTGAACTTTGGCCAGGCTGTTCCAATCCACGTTCAAATCACAACTCCATTCACTGTTGTGGGCACACTTGCAATGTAAGGGAGAGACTCCCCGTCTCCCCAGAGGAAACAGGGCAGGCACACGGCTCTCCCTGTTCACAGGAAATGCAAATTCCTTTCCCCATGAAATGTGTGCCTGCATAGAAATGAAATTCTGAAACACGCAGGGACAACAGGCCACAAGTCCTAGGGATCAAAGAAACAGAGTAACTAACTGTTCTTGGAGAGATTGAATCAAGCTGAATCCTGACACAGAGAACTGCCAGCACTACCTCCCTCCAAGGGGAAAAGAAGGGAAGGGCTTCCACTTGACCATCAAGCAGCAATGGACATGTTGATCTCTCAAGTCTGTGAAGGATTAAGGCTGTGACATGGCAGTTGATCTGATGCCAAAGGAGGCTGCTCTTCACCACTGAGAAATGAGCAGGTTTTTAAACCACAAACACGACGGACAGGAGGGGCCGACAAGTGCGTTTCAGATATTGTGGCCAAGCAGCTCCTCAGCGCCAGGCGAAGGTGTGGGCCAGGAAACCTTCACTTGTGGATGCAGCTGATACAGCCAAAGAGCCCAAACACACCCGAGCAGGGCACAAGTGAGTGCAGAGCCTCCTGCAGGGCACGCAGCTGCTGCTTTCCCCACCTTTACCTGGGCTGTCATTCTTGTAGTCATGGCTGTAAGGCAGCAAAGGCAGCGGAAGGGAAAGGGAATCCTGCTCTTATGGAGAAGTACACATTAAAAATGGAGGCCGTTGTTTCTCTGCACTGAAATACAGACATGGAAAAAGTTCTACTGACAATAAACACAGGCTAGGAAAGACACTGCGAGAGACACTTCTCAGGGGAACAACGACACTTCTCAGGGGATCTCCACGGGCTTAAGGAAGACACCACTCATGCCACATGACAGCACAACCCATANGCCAAAGGAGGCTGCTCTTCACCACTGACAGCACAACCCATTGGAAGTCCTTTTTCTAGACAAACTCTCCTATAAGGTGAAACACAGACAGGAAACAGCCTCCCTCAGCCACAGGTGGGTTCCATGACCATCACTTTTCCCACTGTGACCTCTGAGTCACAGCCATTATTTATACATATAAAATACACACTACAAATATATACATAATAGAACGACAACACACTTGGACAAAAGTGCAACCAACTACACACAGGACATTTTCAACTCAGCTTTACTTATTGAATGAAAGGAGGAGCCCAAATGACTCAGCTTCAAGCAAATATAAAGGAAAAGATTAACCCCTAATCTCAATGAAAAAAAAAAACAACAACCAAAAATGGAACAAACTGATTGAGGTGTGGCTTGTCAATTCAATTCTTCTAATATTCAAAGACAAATCAAGCAGAATATTAGCACACAAGGACTGCATTTTCTTTCTGTATAAACACAGACAATTTTAAAAATCAAAGTTCACACAAGTAAATACTTGTTTTAACACTGGAATTGAAGTGTCAACCCTGTATCCTCACTCATATTCGTCAGTGCTGAGCAGCACCAAGACCAGTAAAACACCTAAATATTGGCATTTTTAATCTACACAGTCACCAGGCAAGACAAAAGAGTGGAAGGGGAAAGACCTCTCCAAAATTCTGCCTGAAAAAAAACCCTATTTCTACAGCAAAAAAATTTGCAAAACAAACAAACCAACCAACCCCACTGATGATTAAAGAGGATAACCCAGTGAAGAGGGCATTTGCCTCCATTACACTGAAGCAGCAAACATTTCTCAACGAAATCCAGCAGAACAAATGACAAAGTATTTCAGACACATGGGTTTGCTCCGTCCCCATCCCAAACACGACCCACCTCCAGCCGTGCCGGGAGGAATGTTTCATTCCAGACTAGCTGGAGCGCTCCTTTCCACGCAGCCCGAATTCCAAACACAGATGTCACCAGAGGGCACCCGTTCAATTGCAGTGACCCAGCTCGGAGGCAGAACTGCAGACAACCCACACGAGCAGCAACAGTTCTGCTTCTGCAAGAGACTGCCTTTAAAATAGGGGGAAAAAAAACCCCACACAAATTAAAAAATAATAATTTTAGTTATATACCCCAGAAACGAATTCTGCAGAGTAACCAGAGGCGCTGCTAGAAAAGATCACAAGCAATTACCAACTTCTGTACCACGTTATTTCAAGCTTCATTACCAGTATTATTTCTAAGGGCCTGATGAGACCTAGTCAGATCTTAAACACCCAGTGAGTTGAAGTTCATTAAATAAAAATATGCAGAAAATACAGTAAAAAACAACAGTGGGTCTGTATATCAAAAATATATCAACCCACTGCTCAACACGAATGGAAAATTCAATTGGCTTAGAAATAAACACCGCCATAATACGAAATGAAGTCACCTGCAGAGGCAAGCAGTGATAACAAAAAAAAACATAAAGAAAATAATCACTGTGCATTCCATTCTCAGGACTTGAAAATACAGTGTATTTTCCAGTACTGAGAAAAACTCAAAAGACGTAGGCCTATTAAACATTCGACNAGGTGGGCGGCGGAGCCCCGGGGGGGCCGGGACCCTCCCCGGATCTGGGAGGGGACGGAGCGCCTCCAATCCCCGGCCGGCAACAGCCCTGCAGGGCCCGGCGTGCGAGCCGGGGTGAAGCCTCCTTTNGTGTATTTTCCAGTACTGAGAAAAACTCAAAAGACGTAGGCCTATTAAACATTCGACTGCCTGGTCATCCACCCATTCCAGCTGGAAAGAAACAGCCTCCATCTCTTCCAGCCATCTGTGACAGCAAAGCCTCTTGATTTAGCACGGGACAAGAAGGCTGAGCAGGAGTGAGACCCGGGCAAAGGCACCTTTTCTCAGCAGAAGGATGGCTCACACAGTGTCAGCACGGGGAGCTCTCAGAAAGATAAACACACCCTCGGAATTTCACCGGGCCTGCATCAAACACAGGGACAAGTTACTCCAAACTATTACCTGTCACTACCACTCGTTGTGGTTTCAAACGTATCTCCGGAATTGCTTTTCCAGCATCTGTTGCCAAGAAAGAAAGAATCACAGAATCACAGAATATTCTGAATTGGAAGGGACCCACAAGGATCATCGAGTCCAACTCTTAAAATGCACCACTGCCTCCCTGACAGGAATCGAATCCCCGGTCTCCCACGTGAGAGGAGGGGACACTCACCACTGTACTAAAGTAGAACGCCAAACACTCCTTGTGTCAAACAAACGCCACCTATTCGCTCACCCTCTGAAGCAGATCCCTCTCTACTGCGAGGCATCTCGATGCTCTGGAATCACCCCGGCTTATATAAAAGCGAAAGTACACGGTGGGGACACCCTGACACCTTGCCTCGTCCTTCGTGTCACCACCCCTGCGTGCTGCCCTGCCCCTCGTGTCACGTCCCTTGGCTGTGCCCTGCCCTCGGTGTCCCTGGGGCAGGACCGATGGATAGCGGTATCTCACCGCACCAGCCGCCGCTCCGACCCGCCCCTTCCCCGGGGGCTGCACGGACACAGCGGCCCCTGCAGCGGCTCCCCGGGCACCGGGGGACACACCTCGCTCCCCAGCCACCCATCCCCCCGGCCCACACATGGTGCGGGGTCCCGGGCACACCCCGCACATCCCGGCGGGGTCCG
>WEKX01021113.1:85197-103279 GCA_013390025.1 Pitta sordida | reverse complement strand
CCCCGCCCCGTGCCGCGCGCCGGCTGCGCACGCGCCGCCTCAGCAGCACTCTCCCCCCACCTCCCTTCAGCCGGCGCTGAGGGCAGAGAGGCTGGGGCTCCACTGCTCTCTGCTCACGGCATCACAGCAGGGGTTGGGGTGGAAAAGATGCCTGAGGTCGTTGATTCTGGACCAAAGAGCACTGAGTGCCACGTCCAGTCTTCCCTGAACCACCTCAAGGGACGGCGACTCCGCCGCCTCCCCGGGAAGCCCGTTCCAGTCTGTCTAATCACAGGATCGCACAACTGTTTAGGGTGGGATGGGACCTCTGGGGATCATCCAGTCCAACCTCCCTACCAAGAAAGGGTCGCCTGGAGCAGGTGACTCAGGAACACGTCCAGGTGGATTTGGAATGTCTCCAGAGAGGGAGACTCCACCATGTCCCTGGGCAGCCCGTTCCAGGACTCTGCCACCCTGAGCGTAAAATTCATTTACACTCACACCCCCACCCTTTCTGTGAAGAAATTCCTCCTTATGTCCAACTAAACCTCTCCTGGTGCAGCTTAATGTTCTGTCCTCTTGTCCTGTCGNGATCATCCAGTCCAACCTCCCTACCAAGAAAGGGTCGCCTGGAGCAGGTGACTCAGGAACACGTCCAGGTGGATTTGGAATGTCTCCAGAGAGGGAGACTCCACCATGTCCCTGGGCAGCCCGTTCCAGGACTCTGCCACCCTGAGCGTAAAATTCATTTACACTCACACCCTCACCCTTTCTGTGAAGAAATTCCTCCTTATGTCCAACTAAACCTCTCCTGGTGCAGCTTAATGTTCTGTCCTCTTGTCCTGTCGCTTGTTCCCCGGGAGCAGAGCCCGACCCTCACCTGGCTCCAGGGAGTTGCAGAGAGCCAGAATGTCCCCCCTGAGCCTCCTTTCCTCCAGGCTGAGCCCCCCCGGCTCCCTCACAGTTGTGCTCCAGCCCCTTCCCCAGCTCGCCTTTCCCTTTAGGAAAGACAACAGGAGCAACCAAAGGGACCGGCCGCAAAATAACTACGTGTTACATTGCTAAGAACTCCATTCTGAGGGGACACAGTGCAATGACTCTTAAGATTTTTTCTCTGCTCCCACACATTGTTAGGGAGCAATCATCTTAGGAGGGGGAAGCAAGGCCTTCGAGGTGTTTTGCACCATTTCTGGAGTGAAAGCCCTCAGAAAACCACAAGGTTTTGCAAGAATTGCCCTGAAGTCGCCGGAGTTGGCAGTGCTGCTGTCATGGAGACAGGACTTGGCACTGCCACCTTCCCATCCGCACCCCCTGTCAGGCAGGCTCCGGCCCCGGCGAGTTATCGCAATAATTAATAGCTGCCATTTATACATATGCAGAACGCTTTGAAAGCGAAACTTGATCTCATTAGGTTGCGAATTGACTTATTTTCATCCTGACCTGGAGTTACAATAGTCATTGCTTCCTTCACATCTGCGGGAGATGGAATCAGTAATTTGTATACTGGATAACCCATTGCTGCCATCCACTCTCAGGCCGCCTGCTATGTGGTTTTAATGAAACACAGAGCCACCTGCCATGCAGAGTGTCTGCTTTTTAATGACTTGGTGACAATATAGGTACCAGGATCCAGATTAAACAAGTCCAGCAGGCTGGAAAGATGGTCCCAGCTTTTAAACCACGACAGTGAAATAGGACAGGAAGGATTTGAGAAACCGCAGGTACAAGTTTGACAATAAAGCAGAAAAGCATTACGTACTTTTAAGTACAGTGCCATGTCCCCAATTTTAATAAAGCTTTGTGCCTAGAAAGAGAACATTGTTTCCTCTTGGTTTTTTTTGCCATGGCAATCTGGCAGAGCGACAAACACATTCTGAACGAGGAGAAATGAAAGAAAAATAAAATGACAAATGCCGTCCTGCTGCAAGGTTTTCAACAGGTGAGTCAGTGGATGGAAAGAATGTTTCACCAGATTTGGAAACACAATTTCTAACACAGAAATATAATACGTACATATTATTGAATCATAGAATTGCTAAGGCTGGAAAAGAGCTCTAAGATCATCGAGGAATAAGAGGAAAAAAAGTAAAAACACCTCAGAAGGCATAAGCAATGGGATTTTTTTTTAAACTATTCTCTTTCACTAAAGCAGGAGACAAACTATCTCATCAAACAAACTTCTCAGCATTAGTTAAGGGGTGTATATATGGGTTAGGTGATAGTTTTCCCAAGACATCTCCCAATCCTCTCACTAAATGTGTCCAGAAAAAGTGCAGAGTGAGGAAAAGCAATGCCACAGGCCAAAATCTAACAGAGATTGAACAGAATGCATAGTGAAAAGCCAAAAGGGTAAAGTGTTTTTACTTTTGTTGTAAATGTCCTTAAAATAATCTAGAAAAAGATTAGTAGGTGACACAAAATTACTCACAATCGCGGGGTGGATTGTGAAGATGCTTGGAGTGACAGAACTTTTTAGGAAGAAATTACAGTGACATCCAATATTGATAGAGAGTTATCAGTAGAACTCAGTGGATGCTGGAGGAAAGAATTCCTGGCAGACATTGCAGAGAGGTGTGAAACCAAGGCAATAGTTCAAGAAATGCACACAGTCATGCATGCAACCTGTCAAGAGAGGAACCAGAGAAAACAGAAAATATTGGCTGTCTTGCCATCATTTCATATAAAAAAAGTTTTTAAAAATGAGCAGGGAGGATAACATATGCTAGATTGTGAAACTGAGAGGCCAAATTCCACCCAGTTTTACACTAGAGCCCCATTTTTATTTGCTTTACACCTATGATTCAAAAACCTTTTCCAAGAAACTACCTGCCAGCACTCGGTTGCCAACTCTATACACAGATTTCCCCCCTCACACTAAATATTCCACTTACATTAGTAGCTGAACATTGCAGCTGTGCTGTTAAATATTCAAATCACAGGGCGCACCGAAAAGAGAGGAAATGACTAGATGAAAATACATGGCAAAATGGTTGGTTGTAATGAAGAAAGCTGCTGTCAAAGGTAACAGGAAGCTGCTGCCCCTTGTGACTGGCAGCCTGTGAGGGAATGAGTGCAGAGGCCAAGCCTGTCCCAGCACTGTCACCGCTGAGAATCTTACATTTGCCATCACCACTTTCACCTGAGACAGCAAAATTAGAAATGCTATTTGTCTGGCAAACACACAGTATTCTGAATAATTATTTTCTGTGGCTCTCAGGAGGTATTTTTCAGACATACTTATCCCAAATTTTATTAGCAATGATTGTTTTCATAATTCGCTGCACAACCAGCTGCATCCCTGTGCATGACTGTAACTAGCTCACTGTAGAGGTTGTAACATTTCCTCTTGAAAGCAACAGCTTGCAACTTCGACACCATCTACCAACTGAGAGGAGGGAATCCATCAGTGTATTTTTAATTTCACAGATGAAAGCCATTTTTGCATTAGGCAACAACAAACGTGGATGCTTCCATACACAAACCACAATATGTTTGTAGGAGCAGCTGTAATGAAATGTTGAGATTGCAATCCAGGGCGCTCCCTGTTGTAAATTCTAAGACTATAAAAATGCCAGCAGAGTACAGTTGGTTATACTCTTTCATTAGCAGGAGGTAGTATAGGCATTTTAGAATAAAACATTTCTCATGGAAGCTACTTTAATCAGTTTTGCTTGTGTGGATTATAATCCAAATTATTCTACACATTGTAATAAAAAAGAGAAATACAGGAGTGCTTTATTATGACTAGACATATCACGCTGCATACAAAGCTCTGGGATTAAAACTATACATTAATGTAAAATCAAATTAATTTTGTTGCCTTTCAGCCAAGCTCCCTGCGTACTGCAGAAAAGATACTTTTTAATCTTGTTTTGGTAACAAATGATTTGGAAGAGTATAGCTTACCTTTTGGCACCTAGTTAGCACTTCATGAATTACTAATTGCTTGGCACTAGGTAAAGTTCTTCTATCATTGCCTGAATCTAGAAACAGTTATTATCATAGAAAGTCATTAGTTAAAATCAGTTTGATATGAGATATCCCAAATGGAAATCTGCTAAAGCATATAGTTCCCTAAGGAATGAGAATATAGTAGAAAATACTTGATTCATATAACATGGAAGTGCTATTTCCTATTCCTGCTCTTTGAGTAGGTTATTCCATGAGCCTGACTGCGCTTCATTCACACAACACGTCAGGGTGAGAAATGCTAAAGGTAAAACACATATTGCTAAATTTACTTGTCAATTTATGAGAAGAAAATGGTATAATTTTCTGTTGCAACTGTGTAATCATTTCTCAAAACTGCAGCACAGTTGTGGTACCTGCCACCCGCCACCTTAATTCTCTTGTTTCCTGATTTTGGAGTGCTTACCTATACAGGTCTGACTTCATAAATGCAGTGCAATTAATATTAATAGTGACATTCACACCTACATATTCCTACTTTTTTGATTCTCTGTGGTTCCTTACCTTCGTTACAGGGCAAAAGGGGAGTCAGATCTGGGAAAATATAACATTGCTGCAACTCTGTATCACCATCTTCCTCTTTCCTTCTGGAGGATGTTTGTGCTTAACACACAATACACACATATCATCTTCTACCCCTTAATAAAGATGAGCATCCTGCTTGAATCCTAACCAAATGGAAGTTTCAGAAGGTTCAAAGTAAACTTGAAACTAAGCATAAAAAATATTTTAATTGATAAAAATGTCCATACCGGAGAAATCTGGTGCAAATAGACACTGACACCCAAATGTTTGGAGTTTATAGCGGGAGGAGAAAACATTACCAAGAATGCTGTGCTGAAGAGTGGATGACTATGCTCAACTCATGTGCCAGGGTTTGCTCCCAAAGGCGTCGTTATTAACACTCTAGAACACCTCCTTAGGTTTCCACCTCTGCTTGCTCCCCAGTCCCAGCAATAATGAAGGGATGAGTTGGAATTTTAACAAAAGCACTCCAAACAGGGTCAGGGCTTTTCTTAATATTTTTAAGGCCAAAAATTTTAAAAGGGTGTGTCCAAGCTGCTGAATTCACCCAAGCATACATACAGTGTAAGATGTAAAGTGAGTATATACACACACACACACACACACACTTTAGGAGGATTTCCTCTTTACATCTGCAAAACATGGTTTTCCCAAGGTCAGCAAAGGCTCTCCCCCACACCTCAGCAGCGAGGAAGCTGCACACAGACAGCGAGTTATTTCCTCACTGTCTCTCACGCAGCCTACGGATTTTTCCACAGGAAGAGAAGGCTGTTCCTTACTGTGCTGCCTTCCCACGCTCCAGATGTAGGGAAGTCAGAAACGTGCTTTATGTTCGAGCTGTTTGCGACAGGGGACACTGCGCTAGCACCGGGGAGGGAGCCAGAAGCAGCACAGGGGCTGAATGCAGATGTCCTTCTCTTTCTGCTTCCCCAGAACATCACATCGCCAGAGATGTTACTGTATTTGTAAACTGCTTAAAAGGAAGCAAACACTATTTTTTTTATGTTGTATGAATGTCTATGTACACATTTTCCATAAGGAGTGGGGATGCCTCCATGATTTATGCCCAGTATGGAAGCAGCACAAACACGATGATTTACAACAGGTTTTAATGACCATCTGAAGGGGAAAGATCCCAAATATGGACAACAGCAACTGTTAATTGAAACTAGTAATATTTCATCTATGTAAACAAAGTAATGATCACGTCTGCCACAAGATTTCAAGAGATTTATCTTCCAGGCTCCCTAATATGGTTACATCTGTCCCCTGCTTAAATCCTATGTTCTTGCCATCTGCTCCAGCACACTTTTTTTTCAAACTCAAGCAGTGATTAAACAGCTATATGGAGAAGGAAAAAGGTATTTTTCAATTTTTGAGCAAAATATTTAACAACTGGAAAAAGCTGAAAAACCAAACTCACAACTCCCTTGGCTCTCCATTGTTTCAGTGGTTGGAAATGTTACTGGTGAGATGCTCGGCTGAAGTTTCCAGGAATCTTTACATCTGAGTGTACAACAGGAAACATTGCACCCATAGATGTGATGTAGTTCATTATGGAGTGTAGTAAATTGGGAGCAGATTAAAATAATATCACTCAGTTAAGCAGTCAAATTGTCATTGAGAGGTAATGTTATATGGAGAAATGAGGAAGTATTTTGCTTTAAAAAAGAAACTTCCTATAATTCTTTGCTTGCGCCATGGGAAGGCTTTGCCAGTCGTACTCCTTTGAGATGTGCTGTGCACTTCCCTCTGCTTGTCCAACCATGGAGCAGGGGGAAGGACAGAGCCATGGCTCGCTCTCTTATCTGTGAGAGGAGAAGCAAGGAAGAGCAATTTCCTATTTCTATGTTCCTGCCTTGTGGAAGCAAGACTGCAGCCTGTCTGTTCCTCACGTCGGTCGCATTAATTAGGGAAGCACTTTACTTTACTTTCCTCTTCATCCATCACCTTCTGTAGGCACAGAACAGTCAGTCGTGATCCATCTCAGTGTTTATTGGGAACCTTGGAATCCTTGAGAGGTATTAGAGATGCACTGAGCCCTTGTTACAGGAGAGTTATGATGCAATGGTAATGCTGTCATACTAAAAAATTACCCCATCCCTTCTCTAGGAGTTTCCACTCAACTTTATTTTCTTAGGCTGTTTCTTTCTCTTTTATAGAAGACTTTATGGATTTCCTTATTCCCCTGAGCTTCGTAGGAAGTAACTGGACTTGGTACCTGTGATTTTCCATCTTTGCTGCTTTGGCTGGTTTTTGCCCTTCTATCCCCTGCCATTATAATTTTACTGCTTGTAAATATGGGAACTTTGCACTGTTTGTAAAACACTGTGCAGAAAAAACCCCAAATTTACAAATGTACTTTTTTATCCATAGCTCATAATCCTTGGTACAGTTGTCTACTGACAGCAAGAAAACAAATAGATTTTTAAAGTAAATGAGACATCAACTTGCATGGAAACAAGGCCTGTTTATTGAGAAAAATCATCTGACATGGAGCACTTGAAAGGTCCAGTGTTTATAAATGTGACTCAGCTGGAGACAGTTGCTGAACTTCTGAAATTTTGAAGAGACTTTTCCTGTATGCTCTGGAAAGGCTTCAAAGCATACTCAGCAAGCAAACTCCAAAAATACAAGGGGTGTATTTTAGCTGGTGCTCACCTTAAGTTTTACAGCTGTAAAATTCTGTGGCCAAAATTGACATATACATGCAAGATAATTTTCATTTGCGTATCATCTTTTCCCATTGAGATCCTTGGAAAGAGTTAAAGATCTAAATAAAGATTGAAATCTCAGTCTTACAAACCTAAACCAGAAGCAGCTGAATGTATGAGAAGATGAAATCTCTGCTTGCAGAGTTTTCTTTTACTTTTCAACAGAGGACTCGTCCATCATGACAACACGGAACCTCCTCCATGTTCTAATTTATAAAGGGAGTTTCTGGATAATACTTCTTATAAATACGTGGTAAATTCTAAAAAGGTAGAAACATTGGAAGCAAACATTCAACACTGTTAAAATCTAAGCGTGTCACTTTACAATGCCCTCTCCAGCTACTTCTGTATGTCATAAACATCAGGAAAAACACCCGAGACTCAGAGGAGCATTGTTACACCCTGAAAAACCAGAGATCCATTATAAATTATCCTTTGAGAGTTGAGAGAGAAAATATTCTGCCACTGGTTATTCTAACATAATGTAGAAGTGGAGTATTTTATTCTGTACCACAGTTTATGACATTGCTTCTGCCAACATGCAATCTGAACGCTTTCCAGCACTTTATGAACAAAAACTAAAATTGGACCAATTTATTGTCTCGTCCTCTCCCTGGAGAAGTGTAAATAAGCTACACTGCTTTGCTGTGTAGTGTGTTTTATATATATCTAGAGATATGTAATATTGAAAAGGCACACATTACACTTGAGTCAGAAATTAGAGAACCTCCCAGTGGGCCTTCACAAGGACCGTTGTGACTTCTGCATCCTATTTAAACAAACTGAAATTGAGAAACTGTCTAATTCAACAGCAGCTCAGGTGGGGTTTATGGAGATGCAAGAAATACGATGAAATGTAGAATTGGTGGTGGGAGCAGATTTCAGAAAATGGACTTAAAACGAAGCAGTATATGTATATATATAAGTATATGCCAATGAAAATTGAATAGGATGCTAGCACAGTATAACAAAACAGAGCATATGGAAAACACAGAAATTATGATAATATTTTCAGCAATGGATCCTTAAATACTATTTTGCATTTTGGCTTCTGGATTAAAAAATGTATCGATCAAACAACAGAAGAGGATTGCAAAGAAGAATCTGAAAGAACCACATGAGAAAACTATAACCGAGAGCAACCAGAAATATTGTTCTATAGGTGAAAATGAGAGACAAATTTCTCATCTGCATTATCCTCATCATGATGCAGTGAAAGCAGGAGGCCATAGGTACATCCATCTGCAGACAGCGACACTTTCTACTCTCCTTAGATGCATATTAATGCCATGTACTTTAGCTCTGGGGTTTTGTGCTAGAGAACAAATAGTTCAGCGAAGGAAACAAAGAGCTTGTGAGATTCTTTAAATTATTTTTTTTGATGTACGTGTATAATAGCAACATGCTGACAGAGAGAGCAAGCACTAGTGTCAGTGATGCTTCACAGCATAAACTGATTACTCGCTGGAGAAATTTCTCTCCTTTATCTGTTTTGGATGAAGTTCAGGGTTTTTTTTTATTCTAGTATTTGGGGGTTTTTTATGACCAGCTATTTATAGTAAATTATTAAAAAGTCAAACTGTACCAATCTTGTTCTGAGGCAGATGTAAAAAAGCATGTGCATGTGTGAAATTTGTGTCCCTGTGTATTTGGAAAAAGAACATTAAAGAAAGAATCTTAAAAGGTCTTCTGTTTCTGCCTCTAATCTGCTTTGAGTTAAGCACTTGCATTTGGGTTCATACAGGTAGGAAACATCTCTCAAGGTTCTTCCATTTCAAATGAATCGATTTCTTCTGTTAGTTTCCTTCTCAGTAACTGGAGTCAGGTATTTAAACCAATTGCTGCACCAAGAGGCAAAGGACAAGGCAGCAGGTTGGATGGGGGCTTGTAGAAGTGCACTGATAAGATACTCCCCAGTTTCCAGCTCTTATCTTCCAAAAGCAGCAGAATAGAGCGAGGGCAATTTGACTCACTAGCTGGTCTACTGACCTGCGAGAATAAAGGGAACAAAAATGCAACTGCGTGATAAAACAGGCAACACTGCAAAACAATACCTGAACATGCATAATAGCTCAAGAAACATCCTTAGGAATAAAGTGAATTTTATACTTGTTTTCATTAGGAAAAATATAAAGGGAGAAAAGCACCAGCAGCTGTGTGGAACAGAGTGAGCTTTTCAGGAAAATACACAAGGCCGGATCTTCCCTCCTACTTCTTTGCGTGTTTTCTGCTCCTCAGGCCCATGGAAACACGCCAGGAAAAAATAATTGGCGGAGGACCATATCATCTCTTCTGCATAGTTCCCATGTAGTGTCTCAGAAAAAGACCATGCAGCCAGGGAGAGCTGGGAGAGCTGCCTGCCTGGGGAAAACTGGCCTTGACTCCCACAGCTCCCAGAGGATGTGCCAGAGTTCAGTGGGACCTTTCTCTCTTGTTGATCCGGAACCATCTGAAGAATCCTGTCACCGAGGTTTCCTTCTGTAGATGGAAAGCTGGGGCTGATTTGGGTGTCAGAGTGTTTCCATGTGGAACTCTGGAAGTTCTGAATGCTGCTCTCTCTACCAAGCAGTACTGGTGGGTCACTGATTGAATGTGAGGCAGCTGCCTCACAAAAGTTGTAGGAGAGGATTTGATCTTGGATAAAGGAAACAGGGAGAGTATAAAGTCCCACTTGCTCCAACACAACCCACCCCACCCCCACCTTTCATTTTAGGAGTTTCCCGGCGCTTGGTACCCGGGGAGGAGGAGTGATGTAGTTGAAATGAGCTGATTCCTTGCTTTAATGTATTATGGACATAAAGCTATGGTCCAACCTGCTGATTTACAGAAGAAATATCAACCAACCAACCTTCATTTCAGTTTCCTGTTAAGGAAAGCACATCCTACTCCTTGTCCAGTGGAAAATGCCACTAAGTAGGAAAACCCCCAACATTCTGGATTTTGAATTGATAAATTACTTGAAATACCTCTCCAGTTGGGGTCTGCGAGGCATGTGGGGAGATCACAGCCTTCATGGCCTCAGCTCCTCAGGGGATTTCTGCATCACTTCCATTAATTGTCACTGGAGTCCTGGTCCCCTCCTCCATCATTTCCTGCTCCCTTTGCTGTCTCCATCACTCCTGCAGCAGGGCTCAGTAAGAAACTGTTCTGTGTGAGCTCCCTCCCATATGGCCGTGCACTAATCCCCTCTCCCACACAACAAACTATGGGATGTGGAAGCAACAGTGCAGCAGAGTCTGCTCTCCACATTATGTCAGGCAATTAAAAGGTGCAAAAGAATCCCGCTGAACAGTACTGCTGTTTTCTTCACCATTCTTTGCAACATGTGCAGAGCTCCCAAGTACCCTGAATTTCCAAATACGTGATTTTTTTCTCCTTAGGGGCAGTCTTAGAACTGGGAGACAGTTTGCAAATGTCTTTCCTCTCCACTTACAACATCGAGGTACTTTCCACAGGGTTTTTTTAATTATTATTTTTGCTCTCTAGTCTCTTCTGTTTGATCAAAAGGAAAAAAAAAACAACCCTGGGAAAAAAAAATCATTGACATTGAGATCTGGGAGTCTTTGAAAAAGCTCTGCTCCCGTTTACTTCCATGGACGCTTTTTGGGATTTTGTATCCCGAGAAAGCCCGTCAGGAAACACACCCTCTGTCAGGTCGGGCTGCCAGCTCAGTGCCCAGCAGCTCCCTCTCCCTGCGCAGGGACATCCTGGCATTACAGCCACTGTCACCTCTCATTGCCTAATGCTCTCCCTGATGCCCTCCCTTCCTAACGGCGTGTTCCTCACTGGGCAAACACGGAGCTGCCCTTCGGTGTCGCCGTCCCCACTGAGCTCACCTAATGACACCAATAGGATCAGCAATACCACGGTTTCTCTAGGTGGAACATTTACTACGCTACAGAAACCACAATGTTGTTTACACAGAATTAGACGTTAAGCAAAAACTCAGCATCGGTGTAGCACAAACATCAGGCTCCTTTTAATGTCAACAGGCATTTTAAAACTTATTTCTCAACACCGGTTAGTGATTCCTGTAAAAGAAAACCATTCTCGTACCAGGAAAAATCCACAAGCGTATGGATAAACTCCCTTTTGCTCTGCCCACACCAGTAGCTTGGTAGTGTGATTTGGTGATCGAATGAGGTAACATTTTGATGTGAGAGCTCCTGGGTAGGAAATGTGAGGTTCCAGCCTCAGCAGTGACAGCAGGTGACACAGGGAAGTTGGGGCCTCAAGTGACCATCAGATGCTATTGATTATCATCATGCAGGTCATGGCTTCCCCCTCCCAGGGATTCTCTTCTCCAGAACCCCTCTTATAATACAATGCAATAGGAGGAACAAAACTAGAGATCAGGGTCTGGTGTTACTAAAACCCTTTAAGAACACGTGAGAAATCTTGAGCTGAACTCCGTAAATAACAGCCAGAACTCCGAGATCACAAAAATGCCCATTTTGCAGGTGAAGCTCTTTGAAAACCCCACTGTGCTGATTCCAACACAGCTGTGTCCAGGCCTTTTATTCCCAGAACTGAGGCATCTCAATGAGATTGGTAACCGTGACAAACAACTGAAGCTTTTCTACTTAGGTCAAGAGTTTTGAAATACAGTCTTTAACATAATACTGAAGAGATGCCCTCAGTAAAAGCTGTACTAAGCAAAACAGAGGTCTTCTCTGACTGCCTCTTTCACCAAACATAAAATCAAGAAATATACTGTGAGCATGTGGATTTTATGCACACATACAACCCAGTGCGTGCACGTTTTTAATTGACTACGCATTTCTATACAACTACACATTTCTATACAGAATAGCTTTAGTACTGATCAATACAGCAAAGCAAGATAGTCAGTGAAGGTGGTTTAATCCATTTCATTTAAGTTGGGAACTAGGCACTTGGCTAGTTATAAATGTTTTGGCTGAGGTTATTGTAATAGTACAGAAAAAGTACTAACAGAACCTTTGCGAGTACAACTTTGGAAATCAATACCCTAATTCTGTTAGCAAATGTATATAAATACATTCTGTTAAAAAATAATAAAGGGAGGTAATATAAAATGAGGTTAGGTAATATAAGAGTTTTCATTTTTAAACAAAGAAGAAACTTGCTATGGTGCTATTTCTATGTTTACTTATCCCAAAGTTGGTTAAAAGCATTTGAAGGGCTGCTGGAAACAATTGCAGTAACTGTGATTGTTACACTTAACTATGTACATACTAAATCTAGTAGAGTATTTCATAGCCTTGGGAGTGTGCTGCCTTTAATACTTCAGTTACTTCTCTTAGAGTTTCAACTAAAGAGTCAGTGGCACAAGAAAGGGAGGCAGACACACTTGAAACACTCCAATTGAGGCTGAAGAATTATCCGTAACAATGTGTAACATTTGCCAGAAAATAAATGCAGGTGGTACTTGGACTCCACACAACAAAACTGCCTCACAGATCGTTCATCACTGTGCTAAGCCAATTAATTTTCCAATTCCATAAATGCTGATNTTAAATCTCCTATTATTGGAGTCTGCCCATTTCTCCAGCCTGTCAAGGTCCCTCTGAAGGGCCCTCCTACCCTCCGGCAGTTCAACATCTGCCCCCAGCTTAGTATCATCCGCAAACTTGCTGATGATGGATTCAATTCCCTCGTCCATGTCATCGATAAAGATGTTGAACAGTATTTCATAGCCTTGGGAGTGTGCTGCCTTTAATACTTCAGTTACTTCTCTTAGAGTTTCAACTAAAGAGTCAGTGGCACAAGAAAGGGAGGCAGACACACTTGAAACACTCCAATTGAGGCTGAAGAATTATCCGTAACAATGTGTAACATTTGCCAGAAAATAAATGCAGGTGGTACTTGGACTCCACACAACAAAACTGCCTCACAGATCGTTCATCACTGTGCTAAGCCAATTAATTTTCCAATTCCATAAATGCTGATAGTTCTGGAGTTTGTTAAAGAGACCATCAGATTTCAGTGGACAATGCCTCGTGCTGTCCCTTCAGCCTCCTTCTCCTCTCAGCTTGGAAAAGTGGGCTGGGCATTGAGGAAGAATTTTCCGCCTCAGAACCCTTTGGCATCGCAGAGCCTTTGCTGCTGAGCAAAATCAGAGCACACAAAGTCTGAGGACAGCCCAGAGAGCTTTGTCTAGACACCCATGGCCCAGCCCTGCCGTGCTGCCTGGTCTGTCCCCATGCAAGACAGGCCTCTCCATGGTCACTTGATTCCTCCTGCCCCAGACAGCAGATGGGACCCAAGGAGCAAATTAAAGTTGTTTTAGCTGCAGTGGCCACAGGGGATCTGCAGAACGCAGCAGTGATCCAGCCATGCCCTTTTCCCTCCCTGCCCTTTCCTGAGTTGGAGGAGAAAAAAGGGTAATTCCCAGCTGTCTACACAGCTGTGCCCTTTCCAGGGCTCCCCTGACACCTGGGAAATCCTTCTCACAGCCAAACAGCTCTACAACTGCTCGGCTTTATCCTGCATTACTCGAGGGTCTTGGAGCAGGATTAGTCCTGCTGAGCTCTGCTTCCCACAGGCACCTTTGCATGTGGCTGCCGTGGAATGGGGAACACCTACTGACAGGGAACCACGACTGGGATGTGGCAGCGCTGTGACTCTGCTTAGGTCTGGCAAAGGAATGACAGCCCAGGCCTGCACTAAAATGCTGATGTGTGAGGGCTCCAGCAAGGCTGGGCTCCTGAGCAAGGGCTCATGTGTAAACACAGAGGCGCTGCCAGGCCTCCCTGCAGGCCCAGGCGTGTTCCTGGCACAGGGCACACAGCTGTGCCACTGACACCTAAAACCCTCTGCCTTCTTCTTTTACTGTTACCGAAAAGGAGAAGGTGGTACATGTCTTTTAACGGCTTTTGCAGTTCTTGTTTCGTGAGCCTATAAAATTTCCCAAGACTTTCACAAAATGGCGTCAGAGGAGAGGAATATGAATATTCTCAAGTCACACAACAGTAAGGACCCACACCCCTTGCAGCTTTCCCAAACAAGCTCACAACAGATGTCTCCTGCTCTTGCCTACTCTGATTGCTAACACAGACAACAATTACTTTTTTGAAGGAATTTCCTACTGTTTTTACCTTCTAGACTCTGAGCCCTCACACAGGTTACTATGCCTCATCTAGCTCAGGTTTCAGAGATAAGTGACTCCTGAAGATGTCCCAGCATCCATTCAGTTCTTGAAGAATCCACAAAACTACACAATGTTTAACTTCAAGGGAAGGGTACAGAGTAGATTTTGTATTATGTGCATCACTCCTGTGAATTTTCCAGTTTGGGTTAACACAGATTGCAATGACTGCTTGCTTATTGTAGAAAAAAGTGCAATCGTGAACAATGGTAACAAGAATTTCCTTTCTCTAACTTCTCCTGTATTTTAAAATCCAAATACGTAAAAGCTTCACAAAGCCCTAATAACCTTTCAAATGTGAGCACGTGGCAATCCATGCTCCCAAGAGCAGATGTACCTCCCCAGGATTTGTGAGAGCAGAACAAACAGTCCCATATGTGCTCAGGTTAAAAGCACTGCCCAGATAAAGATGATCAAATTGGTACACAAACCTGCCTGCAGAAGGGGATGCAGAAGATAATCCTAAGGAATTTGATTAAGTGCTTAAGAGCCTATAATGCATTCAGGAAGGAAAACACCACATTATTACAGGTACCAGTGTATTTATGTATTATGTAAACACTGCTGGCACTCAAAGTTAACCTAAGGAGTGAGGCTGACCTAATGCGAAAATGAGATTTTATTGAGACAATATTGATATTGACTGGAAGAATCAATGGTTTGGTTCCTGTAATAAAACATAGAAACAATGTTCATAGTTCTACTACAATAAAACCAGCCAATACTGGGTGTTCCTTCAGGAGGCCAATTGAGAATATTTATATTTCTGGATAAAAAGCCATTCTTGTATGTCCTTCTCAACAGAGAAGCTGTAAAACTTGTACCTCACTTCTTAGAAAGTTAAAAAAAAAAGGATCTCAGAATAATAGATTTTATACAATAACACTGAAATAACAGCATGGTTGAAAAGAAATAAAAGCAAGCCTAAGATCTCTATCACTGTAAACACACACGTGTTGGAAACCACCCAGCAGGAATCCTGCCCACCAGCTTCTGTGTAAAACTGAGGTTTCTGTAATGTAGAACTCCTCCTGCTGCTCAGAACTGAGGCTGGTAAAGCACCTAGCAGCTGTGGAAACACAACAGCTTTGACAGCCTGTAATTCCCCATAGTAAGACCCCAAAGCTGAGGCGAAAAATGGGTTTTTTTAGAAATATGACTCAATGCTGTTGTATCTTTCTGAAATACAAAGCAATATGATAAACTCAAATATGAAATATAAAGTGACTCAACCTTATAAGTGCCTGGGAAAGTAGCTCCCAAAGCAGTTATGGATTGCACTGGTTTAGGCAACAGGGGTAGAGCAAAACCCCCTCTGTGATGTGTTCTTTTACCCCAGGAAAAACATGCCCTGGCCTATAAAGGAAAGATGATAGGAGTAGCCTACCTTCTAACCCTGCTCTGTCTCTGCCCTCCATCTGCATTTGAGCTCTCTAGTTACGGTCACCATGTCATCCTTTTCATGTAAGAACAAAAACTTACTCCACTCCATCGCACAACTCCCTACACCAGCCTCGTTTAGAGCAACAATCACCCTGCATGCACCTAAACATACACAAAATCACATTGCTGGCATGCTTTGGGATTGAGGTGGGGGAAAGAAAAGTGACTTGTCAACTCTTGACATCCATAAAAACAAATCCACCTGATCAGATTAGTCTACTGCGCAAGGTGCTCCTACAATGACTTTTCCAGGAATGGATGTGCTGCTCTTGTGGAAATGAATGCACAATGAGGCATGTGGCTTCTATTTTGGTAATAAGTGCTTTGGTAATACACAGTTCGACCACAACATCCCCCCCTGGCCACAAAGCACTAAAGGAACAGTTGCAAAGGTCCTTGGGCTATCCAGGAAAAAAACAGCACACAAGGCAGAGCAATTAATAGGTTCCTATATCCATATTGTACTGCTGCACACTGAAAAGTAATCGAGCAGTTTGATTTAAGAATATTTAGTTTTAAAAGCGGTCTTTGCTTAGCTAGAACTGTAATGACATATTTTTACTAATGCAAGTTTTGCTTTTGAACGTGACCACTGTTGAGAGATGCCAAACATACGAGTCCTGTGTCACAGCTCTTTAACTCGGCTTCACATTTCAAATAGTATTCTTAGATATAAACAATATGAATGCTCTGCTGAAAGAAATCCTAAATACCCATGATCCACACTGTCAGCCTGAAGGGAGACAGGGGAATTAAAAACTGAAAGAGAGAAATATTTCAGTAATAAAAGCTACAGCAGAACAGACAGCACAGAGTGCAGCACTCCAGCCCTTTTTAGACTGTGTCTGTCACGGCCTATACAACTGTGTATCAGCACAAACAGTATTAGAGGGAATTACAGTCTTTCTGAGCCAACAGGAGAAAATGAAGATGACTCTTGAAATCCACTCAGACAGACTGACAGCACAGGGACACACCAACCAACTCCTGGAGTGCCTGGGAGATTGTCAGTGACCTGTCAGGCCCAGAGCCACCACGGGTGAGAAGCCTCATCTGTTATGGGCACCTACTTGTGCTGCAGAGCCAGGCAGAGAAAGCATTTTCTTCTTGCTAAAAATACTTCCTTCCCCTCTCCAAAATGACAGAAGTGTAACTGTGCCTGACCTATTTTCTGCCCTTATTCATTCTGTGGAAATCCTGCAAAATTGACACCTAATTTCTAGGTGCTGTTGCTTAGCTTCCTAAATTATTAACGAGTGTAATGATTATCCCTTTTCATCATCACCCAGGACAGGGAATAGATGCAAAGATCACACCACCTTCCCATCTGGGCATGTTTATAATATCAGAAGATCCCTCTCCCAGTTTCAATCAATAAGGTGTTTTACACTTGAATTTGATGTCATCGTCTAGTGATACATTATGTTGGTGTACTCTGGTTACATCAGCAGTGACCCAGGGTAGAGCACAAAAAGTACAGGGAAAATAAGGACCCAGACCAGGGATATCTGACTCATTTGCTGTATTCAGGAGTGGTGCCAGGTGGAGCCAAAAGCTTTCACTGGTGGGGGAGCACCTTGTGTGCTGATCCTGACATGGGTTTATAAAGAAAAGAAAAAGGAGGAGCAGAAGAGAGGTGGAATTGGGAAAGGGGTCTGCCAGGATGCTGCTAACTAAGAGGAAAACTTCAGACGTTTTGAAAATGTTCGGAAGGACTTCAAGAGTGAAAACAAAGGATATTTCCATGGCACAGTTATACCTGTACCAGAAGAGCTGTGTCAGCAGGCCTTTCCTATTAGAACGTGAGACAATAGGAGGAGCTTTTCTGCTGGATTAGCTGCCCAGCCTCCCGAGGCCCATGACAGACATCCTCATCCAGCACTTCTGGCTGAGCTGGCTGAAGATGTTCTGCTTCACAGGTGTCTCACGCTTGGAACAAACTACTGTCATCAGCACTTTAAATCACTCCAGTGATCTCCCCTGGAGTGGGCCAGGGCACAGTCTCTGCTGCCTGTGCATAAAGGGGGCTGGAGCCTCCAGAAGAGCAGTAACAAGCCATAAGAGCAGAATAAGGTCTTCATTGGTCACAGCTGTTGGCAACGTGAATGCCTGCCATGGTCACAGCTGTTGGTAATGTGAGTGTCCTTTGCTGGCCTGAACAAAATCGAGGTAACAAAAGCACAGGCTGGACAGTGGTACATCTACACACATAACCTTTCCTGCTATCAGCACACCCAGAGGTTGGAGCCACAGTTACAGAATCACAGAATATTATGAGTTGGAAGGGACCCACAAGGATCATCTAGTCCAACTCACCATCTAA
>WEKX01021113.1:1380-85120 GCA_013390025.1 Pitta sordida | reverse complement strand
TACACCTAAGTCTCTCTCCACTTCACTAGTCTCGAGCCACTCCTCCCCCAGCCGATAGCGGTGCATGGGGTTGTTATGGCCGAAGTGAAGAACCCGGCACTTAGTCTTGTTAAACCTCATACTGTTGGAGTTCCTGCTGGATTCAGCTCTGCCCTCTAAGGGCGGTTTTGCCCTTGGAGCTGTAGGCATGGAGACATTCAGGACCCATAGCTAAATTCAACAGAGATCATTAAATGAATTCCTGACCACCAGGATTCACATCTTGGGAAGTTCAGCAGACTGGGGTTATAAACTGCTTGTCAAGATGGGGCACAAAACAGAGACACAGCTCATGGTGCCACCTTGGCCAGGCATCTGACACCCTCCAGGAGAGGGGCAACCAGGACAGGCAGGGCAGAAAGCTCAAACAGCCACCCACAAGGGGCCAGCCAGTCAGGAGGCTGGGCTCCCGTCGGAGCCAGCCAGGGGGAAAAGAGGGCAAAACACTGAGAGGAGGAATCAGTGAGATAAGGGGAGTCTGGTTGCAGGTGGAAAACAGGGAACTGAAGCCCAACTATGCAGGACGGGACAAAGAACAAGTAATGAGCACCAAGTGATCTGAACAACTGCGTTTGCCCTCCCGCTGCCCTGCCCATCTGCTTGGAATCTGCTTTCAAAACAAGTCCTGTTTTCCCTACGTCCCTCCTGATCCAAGCTCCAATCTTGTCCCTTATGGATCCGGTGCTGTCACTCAAAATCATCTCGAGCAGAAAAGCCGAATTGAGAAACAAAGAAAACTTATTGTTCACCCCGGTGAGTTTCTTTCAGCTGTGTTTTCCCTTGGCTTATTCAGGTCAGAGCCTTTATTACGGGCACTTCAAGACAATGATGATTTCATAGGACCGACTACGCTACGAATTCATCCCCAGTCCTGACGTGTCGCTCCAAACAAGGGCGCACTGTGGGAGCTCCCCCGCCCCCCAATACATCTCCTGACCTCCCCTGCCAGAAGAATGAGGGCAGCGGGATAACGAGAGCTCCAATCGATCTGTGATCAGCCCGACTCACAAGGCTTTTCTCTACCGAAAGGCAAGTTACGAAAGGAGCGGTAACCACCAGAAGGGCTTCAGCTCCACCCCGCGGTCATGAGCAGGTTCCCAAACCCTTCCTGTGCCCCTGCCCCGGGCACCTGTGAGCAGGGGCAGCTCACAGTGCTGTCAAATGGAGCACCCGAGAGCTCAGTCTTACAGCTGGACCTACTCAGGGTCACAGCGGCGTTTGGTTAGTGCCCCGTGCCTTCTAAACCGGGGATTAATTGTTACTCTGCAATTTAACACGCCAGCCATCACCAGCCTCTCTGGGATTTGCAAATTTGGAACATTTCACTCACCGTCTTCCAAATGAGCAGCTGGCACCTCGACCTCCTCTCCCTCCGCAGTGATTTTGAGAGTGTTTAAGATTTAAAACTTTTCTAACTCCTGTTCCTGCCTTTCAACCACTTTTAATATAAATACATTCTCTCTGATGAGGCACCACTTGCTGACATAACTCTTGCAAATAAATTCTAGAATCGGGGATGCTTTTTAAGCCAAGTTTTCAAGAAGGGAATGGCTCTCTAAGTGAAGTTTGCCACTTGAGTGACAGGGACCTCAAGGAATTCCAAGGCAGCTCCAGCTCAGTTTGTTGGCCAATAATTAAATAGTTGGTGCCTGACCTCATTAATGCTCAAATACACATCGGCAACTGTCAAGGCACAGATTTGTGACAAGTAAGGCTCAAAGCTCACCAGCTCCTCACCCACCCCAAAACCCCCATCAGCTCCACACCACGTGCTCTGGGGTGCCACTGAAACTTCATTTTTTGGAGCAGGTTCTGGATTAGACAGAAATCTCATGTAAAATGTTAGAGCCCTTTATTGTATTTCTCATCACTGTTCTGATCCTTCCAACCTGCCCCAGGGGCTCTTCCTTAACTTTTTGGAAGGTGTGTCACATTTTTACCTCTTCATTACCTCCGTATCAGCATCATTCCTGTGGTTCTATTTACATTTCAAAGTGTTGAGCCTGTAGCATTTATCTGTGAGTTTTGAGATTACAATCAGATGCAGTGCCTCATTTTCAGCTAAATAGTCAAAAACATATGCAAAGGCTGAAATACATTTTAAACTAATGTGAGCTGCATGTAAGCAAAGCTGTGGGGGTTTTCCAGTCTGAAAAGCTTCCAAACCTATTCACTTCAAGCATTTCCTTGTGTGTTCTCTCTCACCTACGTAGAGAGGGCTATATTTACTCTCATTTTAATAATATTTTCACCACAAAACTGGTTTGATAGGTTTGGCTATCAAATGATACCACATTCATCAATTAAGGCTTGAAAATGATACACAAACAACATGAAAAAAAAATCCAGCCATCTTTGCTTCTCCCACGCAAAATCTAACTTGTAAAACCAGAATTTCATGTTTTATAGCAGCGATTTGATTTCTCAGCTCATCCTAGATAAAGCTACTTTTATATGCAGCAACAATTTGTGAAATGCATTAAGTAAATCACTATGGAGGTTTTACTTACAGGAGAAAGGAAAGGAGCCAATTCACTGCACAAATCCACCACTGCAAGTGGGAGGAAGGTGGAGAAGAGGTGGGTTGTGCAGGAAAGGCAAAATGAGGCTTCCTGAGGTTGTGCTCTGGCTGCAGCTGTGCCCCCACATCCCCAGGCTGCTCTTGCTACCAGAACTGCCTCCATTTGAATTCACCGTTTTATCATGAAAATCATTCAAAATCTGACCCCTTGCTTGCACAAATCTGCAATTTCAGGGGCCTTTGTAAACCCTGTGCTTTGTCGTTACACTCTCTCAGTCTGTGTCCACCTCTCTACCTTTTGGGTGGTGCTGGTAGTGGTTTAGGAGATTCCTGTAAATTGGAAGTATTTTTATAAAGCAGAAATTTTACTTTTATGGAAGGTGGGATTTTTTTCCCCCCCTAGGTTGTACAGAGAAAGCAAAACCTGTACGAGGTATGGCAGGCAAATTTATAAGAGAAAGGATTCTCTGCCAGGGCAGTTATTATTTCAGTCTTCCCTTTGCTATGTCATTTAACAAGGCCAGAGGAGAAATATTTTGGGTTTTGCCCTGTAGTCACTAGCACAAGCACCTTGTTTCTGGCCTTTAATTAAATCTTTGGCCAAGTACAGCCTGATGCCACAGCTCCAAATATTGCTTTAACACTCAGGAGCATAGGACATTTCAGAGCCCCCTCACCTTCCAAAGAGTTACTGCACCCACGGTTCAGATTTCATTTAAGTTCTATCAGGTAAATTAAACCCTGGACAGAAACAAGCTGCCAAGCAAGCAACTGTTAGACCATAACAAACGAGGAGAAAACCCTCCAGCTTTTACCAAAGTTGGCTGTGAGCTGAGGGGCAGAAATGCTTTGATATTTTCATGAAACATTAACCTTCAAACATAATTATCCCGGGCACTGAGGTGGCACCTGAAGGCTGCACTGGTGGGGAGAACTGCTGTAAAAGTGGCCTGCAGGGCAGGAACGTGGCAGGTAAACACAAGGAATGTCTGTGCAGAGATAATGGGATCGGGGCAGCAGGAGGAGCGTGGCTTTAGGGGATGGAAGTGCTGCCACCGACACTTTGCACATGCCAGCAGAGGTGATGGTGACTTGTTTGACATTGCATGAACAGTCGTCTTTGAAAACAGACACTGAAGCATAAACTGACCAGGGCAGCAGGAAACCAGCGCTGTCCCTGCTAAAATATTGTCGTGTTGAAACAATTTTAGGAGCTGGGAAAAAAAAAAAAAAGAAAAAGTTACATTTATTCATTTATTCTGAAAAATTGTACATCTATACTCTGCCTTGAGATCAGAGGTAAAAGGAGCAGATATTTCAGTCTTTGCAAATTTCCACCCCTATTTTGCTGATCCATGAGTTAAGAAAGAGAAGTAAGCATCCAGGCTCTTGTGTGGTTGTATGATCCCTATCTCCTGCCTGCATTACCTGGTACCTGTCAAACTCAGACTGTGCAGTTTCTTCTGAAATTACAACATGGGGAGGAGAAGACAGGACTGAAAATCAGCTTTTTTTCCCCCCTGATTTCTGGCCCACTGCAGTGTTCAGTGTGATGCCCTTTATGATGCTGGTACTCTTTGATGTGTGTCAGGACAGTGTCCAGCCCAGTGATTCCTTCTTCTTCAAGCAGCTGGGTTAGACAGATTTATTTAAATTCCCTGCACTTCACCCCTCAGCCTGACCTTTAAAATAACTCTATCAGCTCAAAAGCATCCAAAAGTTGCGTGCAAATATAAAAGATGTAATTGTTAAAGCTTGCACTTCAGCGAATGCAAATAAGAGTGGAGGGAGGGGGGCCAGGTCTATCTGGGGCGTGATTTGCAGCAGCAATTGGAGTGGAAGATCCCAGCGTTAGCAGGCAGGGCAGAAGTGGGACACAGCAAGTTCTGAGCTGCAGCATTTTCCACCAGAGTTCCCGGCCTTCCAACCTTTTTCTGCCTGGGGTAAGTTTCGGGGGCTGTGCCAGGCCCTGCTTTGTACCACTTGTGTTGCCTCCTGGACTCTGTTTCTGCCCCCACAAACCAGAAGCAATGGGCTGCCTCAGGCTCCCTCCTGTGCTCTGCAAACAGAAAACTACAGGAGACCTGTTTTAATATTTTAGAGCCAACTGCACCCAAACACTAATATTCCACTGACCTGAACAAAAGGGCTTTCTGCTCTCAGCAGCCAAAGCCTGTCCCAGGCTGCAGGGACAGTGCAGCCACTCTCTGGATTTGCTTACGTCATCTCACAGATCTGCATGCTCTGATGACTGTGATAAATTTGTGCTTTAAAACCACTAATGCTTCAGTCAGAGCTGAGCTCGGGGGATTTTACAGCACTATTCCTGTCTGCTTCCAGCTCCACAGGGGGCTCGTCTGGCTCCGGAGCCGTGTGAGGAGAGAGGCACCGGCAGCAAAGGCTGTCCCCGGGGAAGGGGCATGTCCTACCTAATTTCTTGCCTCCCCACTTTGCAGCATCCAATCGTGACTTTTGCTCGTGTTGATTTTTCTGGTCCTGGCAAACTGGGTGCCTCAGGAGGGAGTGAATACAGCAAATTCCACAGTGGATGTCCTTGTGTTGTAGCTCAGGACGAAGAAAAGGTAAGGCCCACAAAGCCTCTGCTGGCAATATGCTGTGAAAATCCTCGTTTTTCCCCTTCATTCAGGGCTGGGTCTGTCCTGCTTGCCCAACATGCACGTTGGACTGAGCTGCAAAGGATCCTGCCCTCCTGGGGTAACACACCGAAAAGTGCCATTCGCACCCTCCAAAATGTTGTCTGAGGTGCCACAAAAGCTGACTCTCTTTTTCAGCCCTATTTCCAGTGAGTTAATCATCCAGCCCATGTGACTGTGCTGTGCATTCCCAGGATTCCTTTTGATGGAGCACATGGGAGAAATTAAAATCCCTGCTATGGGTAACAAAACTTTTGTCCCTGCAGAGGAGATACAAACTGGGTAGTGGCTCCCAGGGCTGCAGTGTGGGTTCCTGTCTGTCTGATAGGCCAGGGGGGATTCCAGCGTGTATTTCTACACTGTGAATCATTAATTAGAACATCCAAACCCCATCACAACATTCTTACTATTTGTACTTGTATTCTCACTATCTGCACTTTCACACTCTCCTTCCTCTACCCCCACCTGTTCTTGTTCCTTTTATCCAGGTAATTTTGCAAGATACTCTGGTCCTCCCATGTTAAAGATGGTTCCCAAATTTGCATCCTCCCAAGACTTGTGAGAACATCCCATCCTGAGGTCAAAATAAACAGTAAATGCTGATCAAGGTCAATTTACTCCCTCCTTTCCAGAGAGATTCTTACCTTGCAGTCTGGCCTTCATAATCTTCTGACCTTCATTTTAAGCAACAGTTTTCCACGTGTTATCCAGTATCTGTCCAAAGCTCTGGTGGCAAGATCTGCTTTAGTACAGTGGTAAGTGTCCCCACCTGGCGTGTGGGAGACCCGGGTTTGATTCCCGCCAGGGAGACAGTGTTAAGAGTTGGACTCGATGATCCTTGTGGGTCCCTTTCAACTCAGAATATTCTGTGATTCTGTGATCTTCCTCATGGGGAAAGCCCCCAACTTCCAAAGAAGAGGCATCACCACCACCCGCTTTCACAGAAACATGAGGGTCGTCACTCACACTCTGAGTGCCTGACCTTGTGTGTTAGGTTGGAAATTTGTCACAGGAGAGCAGATGGTGAAGAACCTTCAGAAACACACGTGTGGAGGCCACAGACACAAGGATTGTCCCCTCTTTGAGAATTAAGCTCTCTCCTGAGTTCCAGAGTGATGACCCTACGGCCCAGTCAGGCTTTCTTCAATGGAGAAAATCCAAAGAATTTGGATTTATCACTCATCTATTGACCATCACATAATTACCCCAGAACAAGTGTGGGTTTTGCACAGATGCACTGCTGGGAAGCTGTTTCTTTGGATCTTTCTCCCTAATACATACAGGTCCTGTACATGTTCTTCCAGTTTTCCTTTTTCCTGGGATATCTCCTCAAACATCACTGACAAACTGGGGAGGAGAAGTAAAGTGGAGGGAAAGGTGGGGGGAAAGGGAATTTGAATATCAGATACCTACTGATTCCCCAGAGTGACTGGAAAGCACAGCATTCCTCGGTCGCCGTTTGAAGGCCCACGAGATCCGTCACACGGTTCCTACCAGACAACTCCCCCTCCACAACCCCCTGCTGCTGCAATGGGCTCCTTTGCTCTTCTGAGAGCAGAAATGCCCTTTAATTCTCAGCCTGGTTTTCCAGCTCATCCCTGCTGACAGAGCAAAGCCTCTGATCATTGCTGTGTGTCCACTCCTCATCTCAAGCTGTTTATTTGCATCAGCTGGGTATTAGCAGTTAGCTCCCTTTTCCTCATAAATATTGCTCCTGTAAGAGAAATATTTCAGCCCAGTCTGCAGGGTGGGATGCAGAGATTTGTTGTTTAGCTGGTCAGCATCTGCTTTGTCCTGCTTTTTTGTTCCTAGTACTTCATTGGGACACAAATGTCATGTGGGAGACCTGGGTTCGATTCCCCCCAGGGAGACAGTGTTGAAGAGTTGGACTCGATGATCCTTGTGGGTCCCTTCCAACTCAGAATATTCTGTAATTCTGTAAATTAGAGGGCAGCATGTGTGGGAAGTCTCTGTGGAGTTTGTCACAGTGACACATCTTAACGTGGTCTCAGAGAGGACTGGAGATAGCAGGGATGGCCTAAGGCTTGCAGGAAAAATGAGCATTTTACTGACAGCAATTCCAAGTGGATTGAACTGTAAATGTTACCCCTGAACCAGCCTGCTGATAAGGCTTGTAAACTCTCCAAGCATCTGCAGAAGTGTATTTGCCCAAGATAGTCCGGAGACTTGCTCTTCATGCTGATAAGGGAGCAGTGGTTAAAGAAACACTTGTAGCAATGAGTTTGTTCATGTCATGCACAGGTAGGATCCATTTATCAAATTCATTCCAGACTCACTCTAGTAGAGGCCCCTTGATAGCTGTGACCCTTAGAAGCCAAAAAATGCAGCGGGAATGTGAGAAATGAGGAAAAACTGGGCACCAGTGTGGTGTGTACTCACCCACCACTCACACAGGTACTGAAGAGACTAAAACAAAAATGTGCAAATTCCCTGTGCAGCCTGACAATGAAAACACCAATCCCCACATGGAGGATATACAGGCAGGTTGAAATAATAACCCCAGAAGTCCTGACTCACCACATTTTCTCCTTTCCCAGGGGGAAGGCAGTACCAGCTTGGCACGACCTGGGCTGGGGCCAGGTGTAAGTCAAGCAGGTTCCAAATCATTAAGCTCCTCCAGGTTCTCTCCAGGAGCTGCTACCAGACTTCCCTGATGAGCCCACCAGGACGGGCTCTGTGATGATCCACACCCCACCTCCCATCAAAGCCAACTGCAAATGTTGTAGGGGAAGGTATAAAAACTTCACTGTCAATATAAAATTTTCAAACTGTTTCATTGCATCCTGCTTTGTGTCTGTGTGGGGTCAGCAGCCCAAACACTAACCTGCTGATGCCCCAAAGACTGTGGGGACAATAAAACCCCTTTTACCTTATCCCAAGTAGGGCAATGAATGCAGCTGGAGCAAAAGCTGCTTTTGGGGTCAGGAAGAGTCTGGGATAGCATTTACTTCCCCAGCCTGGAAGAGGGTGTATTGTTGCGGAGCAGGAGCATGACATACACACCAGGCCTTCCCCAGTGAGAGAGAACAAACCCATACCAGCACAGTCCTGCAAACTGCAGGGGAAGCTGCACTGAGCCAAATCCCCAGGGAAACACCCCTCCAGTCTTTGTCTCCAGAACCAGCCAAATACTCGGATCCTAAAAGTACCTAAATCCATCTGCAATCAGACTCCTGAGTATTTCTGACCCCACCACAAGGATGAATCTGCTGAAGCAGTTCATTGTTGATCCACAGGATTGCAGCCTTTCATGGCCTGGGCTGAGGGCAGAGCAGCAGCTGTGCTCCCCACCAGAGCTGGGGGAGATAACACAAACCCCTGCGGGACACAGCTCTGGGATGCTGCCACCCAGCTCCTCTGAGGAAGGGCTGCAACCTGCATCCAGGGGCCCAGGAGTTAATGAGGTCATTTTAGTGCTTTTGAGTGGCACTTGAAGGGCTGTCAGCACTGCTAACAGTAAATGGTTCTTTTTACCCAGGATTTCTATCTCTGGGATAAGCCCCTGCCCCTGACCAGGACAGGAAATTCTCTTTATCCAGGTGAGAGCAGTAACCAGGAATACGGTGCTAACACTGGAGTCCAGTCATCACAGCAAAAAGCCCCAGTGTGGCCCTTCAGGAAAACTCCTCAGCCACTGTCTGAGCAGCAGCGTGTGGGCAGAGGGCAGCTGTGAGCGAACAGAGCATCCCTGAGCTGGCAGTCACATCTGGGATGGAGGGCACGGCCTCCTCAGGCCTTCCCATCCTTGCCTTTGGGCACACAGCTCATTCCAGCATCACACTGCTCAAGTCAGCAGTTGGGGCAGATGGACTTGGTGGTTTAAGCTTCTGTTTTTTGCCAAAGCCACAATCTGGAGTCTGCCCACAGGGAGAGTATTTTTTTCAGAGAATAAAACCCCAACAAACAAACAAAACCAAAATCCCATGACAAAAAATGCATAACTGATGGAGCAGCAATCTCCCTGCCCTTCAGTCAACCCCAGAAAAGATGCCAAGTATTTTATCCACTTTTTTAGCCTTACTGGTTGGTGCAGCAATGACTTCCTACCTGCTCCCCACTAGAGCAGATCCTGGCATGGCAGGGAGGTGCCACTTCTCAGTGATGGAGGAAAATCTGGAAGGTGGTGCTCCACTTAATCCCAACCATGGAAGTCTTGATAAGCTCCAAGTTCTTCAGTTGTTTCTGATCCCAAAAATCCACCCAACAATATAAACCAAAACCTTGCTTCTGGCACTAACAGGGAGAGGGAAGTCAGCTCTCCTCTTTCACTGTTTCCCACCAGGGAAGTTCCAAGTCCTGAAGGAGTCCTTTGAAAGTGCTGTGGGAACTAATGCACACAGAGATGCTCCTGGAGAGCAAAGCTTTGAACAGCAAGACACAGAGCATGGATCCACACCTGAGGTCAAGGGACAAGGGTCACACATTCCAGGTATGTGGAGGACAAAGCAAATTCTCTGACTGGTAAGAACTGAAATCCACCCAGCACGATTTGTCTGCTACTGAGCTGGGCTGAGTGGGGGCACTGAAAAGTCGGTTCAGGTGCACAGAACTTGTGTTGCATCAGGATGGAGCTGAGTCAGGACAAGGCTTTCACACTGGCTGCAGGAGGAACTGACAGGTAGCCAGATTTCATGCCTACAACCAGGATATTTGATCTATCTCTCAAAGCAAAAAGCGGGAATTTGATACATCTTCTGGAGACGTGGATATTTAATCTGTGGGACCAGGGAAAAGGTGAAGGGCAGCAATGTGAGATGGGTTCTAGCAAGATTAAGGGCTCTCTTCTCATGGCACTCACCTCTCAGTGTAAGCAAATTGCTGTTCCATCTGCGAATGGATTTAAGCAGCAGCACAAATTCTTACACACTGGAAATCATCCACTTGCATCCTTTGGGCAGGGGGACTCTTGGAAGGGACCTTCTCCCAAGGGAGTTCCCAACTGAACCGCAAGGGTGACAAGGACAGAGCTCTGTCCAGAGTGGCTGGAAATGGGAGAAGGGTTTGCACGTTCACATGCGGTAGTTTCACACAGAGGACTAAGGTGGAATTCCACACCCTCCGCAGGACTGAACACCTGAGTTTGGGACAGTCACAGAAAAGCCCAGACTTCCCACAGTTTGAACTGTATTATCCCTGTGCCACCCTCGCTGGCATTCCTGCAGTGCTCCTTCTCTGCCTCACCTTCACTCACACACCCTGTGCCAGCCTCCACTTTGCCATCCCTCTACTCTTGATTCCACCCCTCTCCCCTTCCCAAATCCACGGCAGCAGACACGGTACTGAGGTCACTTTGCCCTGCAGCTCTGCATCCCATCCTGTCCCTCTCCTCTCCGGCCTCACCTTGCCTGCTCCCTGTGCTGGGGACTCTGCAGGGAAGGGGCAGGATGTGGGAATTTACAGCTCCCCCTCCTCCAGAGCTGCTCCAGCGCCATCCTCCTGCCCAGGGCACCGGGCACCCCTCGGTGGGATCTGTACCAACGTGCACGGAGAAGCTGCAGCCTGAGCTGGGGCAAGGCGGGACACGCAGGGGCTGGGGCAGAGCACACGGGGCAGGGCCAGGGGGAGGCACCACACCATTGCCTGTGCATCCTGCAGCCTCCAAAGCTGGGGAAAAAATTACTGTGAAATTAAAATAACAAGACTTGTCACAGAACATCCCCTTGAGTACAGATGTTACACTCAGTTAAGGTCACTATGAAAGGTCCTCCCTCTCGTTATACACGAGATTTCAGACACATGTGAAGAACAAATGGAATTTATGCTTGGAATCCAGGATTTTATGGGAACATGTCAGTATGTTCAACTCTGCATGTCCATCCCTCCAACTCGGGAGCTTTGGGCTGCTGAGTGACAACCTGTAATCCAGGAATGGGCTGATCACGTTCACTGGGCTGGCCTGAGAGGAATAAACATGTGCATTAATACAAACTCCCTTTTCACCACTTACTCAGGAAAACCCCGTGGCTAACAGCAGCACAGAGCAATTCTCGGCGTCTCCACAGCCTGTCGCTCTCTCACTCCACAACACCAGGGATCTCCCAGCTTTGGGCAGCACAGAGATCACAAACACGGGGAGGCAGAGCTCGGGATGCAGCCCCGGGCTGGACATCCCGGCACATCACACAGAGACAGGAGGCAGGAATTCACCCTGGGGCTCCACTCGGCCCCGGAGCCCTTGGATTGCTCTGTCCCAAACATGACATTCCTTCCCCTCCACCCCCTGCACTTACCCAAACACAAGCACAGACCGAGTGCAGGATTTTAAATCAGCACAAGTTGACCGAGTCCAAACTGTTTAAAGTTAAAGTTTATTTGTATTCTTTGTAGGAATATCAATAAAAGTCCTCAAATGTATCTATATCTGTACATATTACAAGAACCTTCAAAAATTATTCACAGAACAAAAATAAATCTTCTTTAGAACAAACCCAGGCAATGAAATGCAGAGATGGATCTCAGAGACCAAACAGTTCAGTGCTACGAGCATAAAAATACGGCTTGAAAAACAAGTTTATTCCTTTTTAAGGTGTACTTTATTGAAATAAAAAATAAATTATTTAGAGCTATCACTGTAAAACAGTTCTGTGTAGTAACACTCTTATTAAGGCCCTTGAGACAGAAAGTCTATTTTTACAGGTAGGATTCCTGGCAGGCATGACCTGTAAGGACATGCTCACTCTCCTGGGAGTTACTGTGCAGAAGGAAACACCTAAAAACATTGGCCTAGATTTCACCCTTTTTCCTCTGGCAGACTCAGCTGGAGGCCTGTGGCTGACCAGGCCAATCCCTGATGGAAATACGTTGTATGGTTCCTCCTGGACAGAATTGTTGCAGAACACAAGGAGAATTCACACACACAGGTAAGGATTGCTGACACATTCCACAGGCATGCCTGTAAAACTGAGGGACTTCCAGGTTCAAAGCTGGTGGGTTTAAGCAGGCATTAAAACATGAAATTAATACATCATGGGAAATCAACAACCTGAGCCAACCCAGAGCAATTGCATGTACATAAAACAAACCTCATTTCTTGGGGAATTTATGGGAGGGATAAATTAATGGGTACAAACCATAGTCTCTAACCAGAAAATACACACATCCCTTTCCAGGCTCCTGTAGATCTCCTGCCTGAGTTATGCCACTGGAGAGGAATGTGGCAACATGTGGAGCTGTACAAATCTGTGCTTTTATGCATAGCTGCCCATTTCTGATACAGAGGGAAGAATCAGCTGCTAATTCCTGCATGTGGAATCTATTTCCCTTAAAAAACCCAACAAACCTCTGAAGTCCTAGAGATGCAAAGAACAAGGACTTAGAGGGTGCGTTCCCTTTGTCCTCCTGGTACCTGTCCCACGTCACTCTGGTCACCTTTGCTCACACCACACACAACGTGCCAAGAGGCCACACACAAGAGGCTGCTCCATTTCCCTGAGCGCTCAGAGGCTCAGGTGGCTTGGAGGTTTGGGAAGAATTCCCAAAGAAAGGTAATAATGTGGCCAGCATGGACTGAGACACCAGGATGGGGCAACTTTCCTGTTCAGTCTGAAGAATACGCAAGTTTTCATTTTCCCTGAACTCCTCCATCTGTTCCCAAGCGAGAGCAGCAGCTCCTGGCACAGCCTCTGCTCAGAGCAGGAACCCAAACCCAGCGCCTCTCACACTCCCCATCACACGATTTACTCCCTCAGAACCCACTGGCTACGAGTCTAAACCCACAAGTGATGGGGCCCAGGCAGGGCTCCTGCTCCTGAACAGACACGTGGTTTAGTGCCACTTGAATTTTATCAGTCTGGAAAAAACAGGAACTGGCATTTTCACATATTGTCAGCTTGAGGCGGCTGGAAATTTCTCCTGAAAGCTGCTCGGTAACAAACTAGGAGAGACAGCTGCCAGGAGCAGTGTGCTCTGTGCTGCAGCTGATCAATTCTAGTCTTGCAGCACTGAGTCTGCACCCTTCACCCCTCAGGGGTCAGCAGGCAGCACCTCCTGGAAGAGGAGAGAAACAACCAGCCCAGCAAGGAGCTGTGAGGGGTCACACTCTGAAAGAGTTGCTCCTGTTTCCTACAAGCCTGAGAAACACAGAAGGTACATGATCAGACTGATGCACTACCAAAAACCTCACCACAACAAATGGCTCTTGGAGCAGGGATTCTTTGCCCTCTGAAAATCCGGGCTGAAATGCCAGCCCTGGTGCCTTTCCCTGCAGAAGCCAAAGCAAACACCTCAGAGCCCTCAGCATCAAACCACACGGCTCAGCCAGAGACCTCTGCCATTCCCAGAGCGCTGGGAAGCTCTGGGGAAAGGTGTTTCCCAAATTCATGCCAGACTAACAATCCCAGAAGGACACATCTGCAATTCCAGTACAGGAATTGTTTACGGGGAGATGCAGGTGACACAAAAATACTCCCCAAAGAGAGGATTGCAAAGGTTTAGTGTCAAAGAACAGCTCAGGACAGGTTAATACAAACTCCTATGGCTGCGATGCGTGAAGGGAGAAGGAAGGAAGGAGGAACTTAAAGGCACAGTCTGAGGAGGAAAATATCAGAGGTCAGAAAGGACCTGGAGCTGGAAGACAGTTTGGAAAGTGTGGAAAAGTAACCACTGCAGAGCACAACCCCAGGAGGGCCAGTGCTGACTGGGCCAGGACAGGCCACAAATGGCCTGGTGGCACCAGACTCTGGGCACCCAGAGCAGCTTGGGCCTGGCTAGGATTGATGCACACACACCCCACAGCCCATCACAGCACAGTGTTACACACCCTGCTCTGCCACCCACTGCAGCAGCCACAGAAAATGCCCGAAAAACCAAGCCAACCTGGGTTTGGGTCTCAGTATTGCCAATAACTCATGTGCAAGGCAACAAGGGTCACCTTCAGAAACTGGCTTAGAAACTCCTGCATTTTTCAGGACACATCCCACACCAAGGCTCCTCCTGAGCTTTAGTCTTCAGTTCAAGGAAACTTTTCCAATTTCCAGAACATGTGTGAGTGATTAATCACACTCACTGTTACCAGAATATTTCGGTAAATCACAATTTCAATTGCTGCTGCAATAATTTCACTTACAGGGAATTTGGGGGCTAGAAATGCACAGCAAAATCTGGAAGTGAAGATTCATATACTACGAATTGACTCCAGAATCTGGGGCTTTAAAAACCAAAAATTCCTCTCAGATTAAATACTGTGACATTTGGTAAAACCATGAGGATTGACAATACTGAGCCCTGTGCTGTTCATTTGTCACACGTTGTGAATGTCAGTATCTCCCAGGAGAAGGTCACTTTGGAATACTAATCCATTCACATACAGCCTGGAAGCAAAGCTTCTGGGAAATGCAACTGAAAGGAGTTGGAGGTGGAAGTTTAGTCAGAACTCCTTAAGAAAAAAAAAATCCCATTTAACGTTCCAGAGAAAGGAAAATTTCAGTGGAAATGGGAGATCTTGCCACACCTTTCACTGGAAAGAGATTGGCTGAGTAAGTAGCTGGAATAGCAAAAAAAGAGCATTAAAATTCAGAAATCCTCTAGAAAAAGGGAATTTTGCATATGGAATCTCCTGTGCTGGGCACGGGCACCCTTTGTTAGCCCTTTGCCAAGAGACCTGATGGAGTGCAGAGAGGGAATTCAGGGCGCTGCTGCACAGTGTGTACACTGGGGACTGGCTAGAAATAGTTTAAAAAAGTATTTACAGGCCTGTAAATTCTCCAAACAGAAAATACAGAACTGCATTAGACCCAGGGTCAAAGAGAAAGAATCCTACCACAAAATCCTGCAGATTCCCTCTGTCTGACAGGAAGCCTGACTGTGCAAAGGCAAGGAAACCGCTCTGCTGCTCCCAGTTTGGACCTCCTTCACAAAGACTGGTTTTGGAAGTGGGTACAGGATACAGCACGAGCCGGTTTTCTCGCTAAAATATTTGCTATCAAGTTTGCATTCAGTTAAAGAGCAGCTGGGGAAGAGGGGAACAAGCCCAGCTGATGAGTTTTCCTATGGGATTCATCTCACTCCACTCATGTCCTCGCCTCAGGCAGCTGCTGTCTCAGGTGACCCACTGCTCTCACCCACACCACACACACACACACTCCCCTCTTCCTCCTCTCAGGACTGCAGTGCTTTCACCAAGAGAAAAAACAATAATAATAATAATAATAATAATAATTAACAATAATAACAAAAATAGCAATAATTAAAAAAATCTACAGTATTCACTTCCTTTTGGTACTTTACATTGGCATTTTCTGTACACGAACCCTCTATTTACAGAGTGATCAGGAAGGACTTGTTTTCTCCTGGCCCTGAGTGGGGAATTAAAGCCCACCCTTCAGAGTTGGTTTTGCAACTTTATTAAACTGAACAATGTACAATACTATCTTAAAACAATCTTAAATACAATTTTTTTTTCTTTTTTAAATGCAATCTTAAAACAACTTTAGAACAATTTCAGAACAATTTTAGAACAACTTCAGAACAATTTTAGAACAACTTTGAAACAACTTCAGAACAACTTCAGAACAAGTCTAGAACAATTCTAGAGCAATTCTAGAGCAATTCTAGAACAACTTTAGAAACCATTTCAGAACAATTTCAGAACAATTCGAGAAAAGTTCCAGAACAATTCCAGAACAACTTTAGAAACTATTTCAGAACTATTTCAGAACAGTTTAAGAACAATTCTAGAACAACTTTAGAAACCAATTCAGAACAATTCCAGAACAATTCTGGAACAATTCCAGAACAATTTTAGAAACAATTCCAGAACAATTTTAGAACAAGTCCAGAACAATTCCAGAACAATTCTAGAACTATTCTAGAACAACTTTCGAACAGAACAACTTTTAAACAATAAAACTTTCAAATGTGCAGAACTATGTACAACAACAATAACAGGAAGGGGTCTTGAGCCTGCTCCATCTTTGCCCTTCCATGGAGCTGGTCGGAATCAGAAGCTGCTGTTCTTGAATTCACCATTCTCGGTGATGGAGAGCTTGGGAGGGTTCCCATTGCGGACGTGCGTGTAACGCTCCTTCACCTGCGTCAGGGCGCTCATCAGCCGCGTGTTGGCCGAGTCCAGCGACAGGATCTGCTTCTCCTGCAACAGACACCCCACAACGTCAGAGCTCCTGCGCAAACCCAACGCCCTCCGGGGACTGGGTGCTTCCAGGCAGAGGCAGCTGCGCCAACATTCCCTGGTGAGATGGGCTGGCTCTGCCTCTTTCTGTTTCCCGGGGGTGCCACGGGCTCTGCTCCGGCCCCTGCTGGATTTTTGGCACAGCGATTCCAAGTCACGCTGGTGGGTTGATCCAGTCACGGAGGCTCCACCCAGTCAGATTTTGCCATGGGGGAGCAGGGGGAGGATGTGTGTCGGTGTTAATAACAATGACAGCCAATTTAAATGTTGATTTTTAAACGTATGTTGTAAAAACAGAAACAGGCAGCAGAAAATAAAAAGTGGTGGGCGTTTCGTCTGGCAGAGAAAACAAGTGGTGTCTACCGGCCATCGTCTCCGTCACTTGGATGGAGTGTGCTCAGAGTAAACTCATGGGATGCTTGAAATAAATAAATAATAATAACCAGAAGCGGACAAGGGCAGCCTGCGGTGATGGTGCAACAGCAACACAGAGAAGCAGCAGCCAAAGCTGACGCTGGGGGGTTGTTGGAGGTGATGGGCACAGCGTGGGTGGGGGGAGATGCCATCGACAGAACACAAAGAACAAACATGGAACACGCTGCTCCTACACCCATTCCAGCTCAGGGGGCTCCAGCCTCCACTTCCAGCAGACTGTGCTGAATTTATGTCACCCACCAGCAGGCCCAGCCTGCTGACAGCGGGATATGGCAGCAGAGGGACAAGTCAAAGAGTTGGTGGCACGATCAGAAATGACAATTTTCATTTTCCTAAAATAATAATCATAATGCAGCTGCTGAAAGCAGCACTAGAGACAGCAGAGAGGTAACTGTGCTCTCCATGCTACCAATTTTTTGTTCTCTGAGAAGGGAAAATATTTAATTTACTCAGCTGAAACCAGGTGCCTGCAGGAACTCTTCCCACTCCAGCCCAATGAGAAACAAAATGGAGGGGAAAATGATGCACGGAAGGTATAAACATTCAGGAATCCAGTTCAGAAACACTCCTGTGCTGCCCCTGTCCTTTGGGATTTGTATCCCAGCACATCAGTGTGTGGCACAGCACTAATCAGCAAGGTTTGCTTCTCCCACAGGGGTGAGTTCTTGAGGGCAAAAACAAAGCAGGACTTAAGTCTTGCTTCTGTTACAGCCCTGAAGAGACCAAGGTCTGTGCAAAACAAATGGAGGAGGAGGCACAAGGCACGAGGCCTGCCCTAGCCCTTGTCCTGGTCCAGCAGAACACAGGAGTTACAGATCTTTGCTCCCAGGCTGAAATGAACCCTGCAGAACACCACTGCCTCAGCAGAAATGTGCTCCTGAGCAAGGCACAGCTGGCACTCCTCTCACTCAATTGCACTTGGAATACATAATTTAAAATGAAAATTTCTTTCTGACATTTTTTCTGAAAAAAATTCTGAGAAATCTTTCCAAAGAGTTCAGAATGAAAGGCTGGCTGTTTTCTGGCACCACTGAGCTGGTCTGCAAAACAGCTGGGAATCCACACGTGGAAAATCAATGTGAAAGGCATGAGCCTGAGGAGTAGAGGCATCTTCTCACTGAAAGGAAAACTGCATCTCCCAGGCACGTCTCTAACACACTTGGATTGGGCATGGGGAGCAGGAGGAGCTGGAATGGGTAGGAGGTCAGTGTGGTGGGCCAGGACTGGGTACTGCTCAGCTAGAGAACTGATTTGGTTTACTTGCCTGTTGGAATTATCTCATCCCCATTTATGACCTGTAATTTAACACAGCGGAGACGTCACTTGTAATAGCAACTGGGCCAGGACTCTTTGCAGCTCCGCTGCTCTGAGGAGAGAGTTCAGCCAGACCTATCCCCTGCTTGGAGACCCAGAGCCAGGCTCTGGAACCACTTGAGGTGCTGCTCAGAGCCAGGGGAACAGCTCCTGTCCCCGTGCATCAGGGCAGAGCTGGGTACCACCTGCAAACCATCCTGTGCCAGGGTCACTAAGCACAAAATGCTGGGTGACTGCTGCTCCTGGCAGCCTTTAACTGCTGCAGGTGTGATGAGCTGCCTTCAGCTCTGCTCCACAAATCTCACAGAAAAAAGACCTTTCCTCTTCCGGCCACTGAAGGAATCACAGACTAAATAGAATCTTCCAAGGATTGCTACAGAATGCAGCAAACACCTGGGCCCCTGTTCCAAATCTTTAACCAGTTTCCTCCTCTGCTCAGGTACCTGAGAAAGGGCAATGACATCTGAACGTCTCCTGTGTCCTGGCTGGCAGGGAAAGCAGTTAAGGTTTGCCGATGGCCTTGCCTGACCAAGGAGAAAGAGGAATCATTAATGCTGCTGTCTTCCTCCTGCTTTTTTCACCAGTTTCCACTGCAGGTGATAAATGTGGCATCATTTGATGAACAGTGATCAAGGACCACCCCCAGCCCTGAGGGTTTGAATGTCTCACAAGTCAGCAGTGGTCCCCTCTGCCAGATGGTGACAAGTTTCTCAGTCACAATCTCTCAAGTCCTCCCCTCTAAAAATCACTTTTCATGTTTGCTCAATGCCCCTTCCACCTTCTTTGAGGCAGATGAAAAATTCATCACCCCCTTCAGAGCCCAGGCTGCTGCCTGGATGAGCTGCCATTCCATGTGTGGAATGGTGAGATGCCCTGACTGTTCCTACCTCCCAAAACCTGCCCAGCACCTTCACATCTTTCAAAGAAAAATCTTCTATAAATATGTGTTACCAGACTTTTAAAACCACGGCTTTTTTCTGCTTTGCATTTCCCTCCAAGTTCCATGGGAGTACAAACATCTCTAATACCCCAGTGCCATCTTTAACCATGTTTAACTAAGGCTCTCCTGCCACCACTTTTTGTGTAGGGAAGCAACTTTCTGAAACACCTTGGGTTACTAAGGAAAGTTCCCAGCTGGAACTACTGAGAAGCTCAGAAGCAGGAAAGAGACCCTCCAGACGCAAATCCCATGAATGTAACACGGCAGGCAGATACAAACCAGTCCCAGGTTCTGTGGTGGGATCAGCACAGACACAGAGGAGAAGCTGGAATGACCCCACGGGATACACCCACATGCACTGCCCGCTGGGTGCCCTCCCCACAGCTGCCCTGGCATGACTGAGGCAGGCACTGGAGGGCTGTGGAAAATGGGCATTTCCCCAGGAGCTGGGGTGAAATGCCACACATGGCATTCTCTTTTCCTTGACTCCACTGCCCAAAGCCATGCTTGGAGCTGGCACAGCTGAGATGCATGCACATGGCAGCTGAACTATGCTGGGGAGAGGCAGAGCTTTCCCACGAGTCCCAGACCCATACTTGGAACAACTTCTTCCCAACACACTATTCCTTTACTCCCTTGGGATCTCACAAAGTAGCAACGGTTTGGGAGAAGTCATCAGTTCTGGGATTTGTTGCCAGGCTGCCTCATAGCCCAGGCTGGGCAGGTTTGTACCAAACACCTCAATTCTCTCCCAGAAGGCAGTAAGGTACACCTGTGACACCAGGGGCTGATCCGGCTTGGGATACAAGGAACAATGCTGGGGCAGGAAAAAGAAGAATCATGGGTTCTACACATGGGTTCTTGGAGATCTCAAGGTCCTTACCTGTTCATCAATGATTTTCTGCTTTGCATCAACAACAGCTTGCATCTCTGCATGATCCTTTTTCAGCTCCTCTTCAACAGCCATGAGTCTGATGAGCAAAAAGAGGGACAAATTAGGATGGTTTAATACTCTTCCTAAGTGCCCCAGCTGCTCTGTCCTGTTGGTTTGACTTCTCTGCTTGCCCCGGCTTTCCAAGGGAAGAATTCTGTGGCTCTCAGGGAAGCTTCTCTCTCCATTTGACACTCCCAACTGCCCAACCTTGTTATTCTCAGAATGGACATTGCCAAAAAACGCAAGCGCTCTGAAAAACTAATCACAAGTACAGACTCCAAACAAAGCAAAAAAGACCTGTAATAAGTAACGCAGAGACCAGGATTAAAAATTCCTTCCTAACTCTTGTCTTTCATTCTCCAGACAACCTGAGTCAAGTTTCCATACCTGCATCCCTGTTTCTTCACCTCCAGGACAGGATGGAAAGAACACACGGCACAGAGGAGCTGCTTGTCCTCCCCAGCCCCCAACTTTCCCAATCCTCACCTGCTGATGATACTTTTCATCTGGCTGTCCTTCTCCTCCTGCTGCCTGCGCAGTCTTTCCTCACTGTCTTCCAGTCTGGACTTGTACTCCAGCAGCAGCTTCTGCATCTGCTGCTCCTGCACCAGGAGCCGCCGCTCGTACTCCTCGAGGCGGCGGCTGGAGACGCGCAGCCGCTCCTTCAGCTTGGCGATCTCCTGCTCGTACTGCAGGCACAGGGAGCCGGGCAAGAACCAGGTGCACAGGGGAAAAAAAGAAAAGGTTAGACCATTAGAATACTCTGCAGCTGTTCAGAGGATGTTTGGAGTATTTTATAATGAAGAAGAAGTTGATAGGAGTGAGGGAAATGACAAGCAAACATGGAGGCAACCAGAGAGAGGAGCAGTAGGCTCCCAGTGGGCATCCAGCAGTTCCCAGGCTGTAGGATGTCACTCTGCAGCAGGATTTAAGCAGAGGGCTCTGATATGACTCCTCAGGCCTGACCAGGAACATCTCCTCTTGGTCCAGACTGGAGCAGTTTCCAGACAGATGCTGCTAACGGTGTTCAACTGCAGAAATGGCCTGGACTGCTCAAAGTTACAAACCAGATGCTTGCACGACCCAAGTAAGTCACCCTTCAGGGTCTAACCGGGGCATGAAACCTCGGGTGAAGTCACAGCAAACCAGTCGCTGCAGACCAGAGCCTGTCGGGTTACTTGGCTGAGCTTTTGCTCTTCTTGTCCCTGGGGACAATCCCTTCTACAATGCAGTGCCATGAATCTCAACGTATTCCTTTGCTTTGGGTTCACTGACATTTCCTAACAATTCTATATTCCTACTTCTTCATCCATCAAATATTTTCCTCCTCGCTCCCTGCTTTTTCAAAACACCAAACCTCTTCCACAGTGACTCCATCCCCACAGCAGCACATGGATGGAACTGTACTTGGAAAAATGGGATCTACCCCTGGGAAAAAGTATATGCTTTAAAAAACAGATCCTGAAGATTTCCACGCAGCCCAGAAACCCTGCTGTACCTCAGTGACAGGCATTTGCCTCAGGGAATGCCCAAGATTAAATTTAACTGCCACTATTGATGAAGGCTGAGCTGCATTTACAGTCACTGAGCACGTCCTAAGCTATGCTCAGTCGGGTTAACAACCCTGATTTTTTACTTTTTTATAGAGTTAATGATCACTAAAATGTTTTGCAAGCACAGAAGAATGGCAGAATGTTGTAGCTGTAGTGTATAAACAAAGAATAATAAACTATAATGACTTGAGCAGGATGTAACACACTGGGGTGGTGTGACTCACGACGCACAAGGTGCCAGGCTGTGCTGTACGAGCTCAGCTCTGTCAGTTTGCTCCTGTCTGACATGCTGCAGCCTGTAATCCATGCTGTGGCAGGCTGTACCACAGGCATGTGTGGCAGCATGTACAGCAGGGGCTCTGCCAACATCACCCGTGTGTGAGCACATGAACTGCCACAGTGGGGTTGAAGCCCTCTGAGCTCAGGTGTGGGGGCACAGGACTCGCTGGCACCCCCAGGTCAGCTGCACACAGAATAAAATCTACCTTCTCAGCGTGCTTGATATCGTCCAGGCTCTGTGCTGTGTCCTTCTTGGCCTCCTCATACTGCCCATTGTTGAACACCCACGCAGCCGTCCTTTCCACCGGTGACAGCGTGGCAGAGTCCACAGGAGACTGCACCTGGGGCACAGACACCTGTGAGCATTCCTAAAACCAGCTCTGAAATCCAGTTCGTTTGGAGAAGAAAGATGTCCATGAACCTGTCAGTCTCAAAAGATCTCCAGAACATCTCCTGCAGGGACTCTCCATCCTCCCTTGACTTTGGATACGCAGCACCTACCTGAATCCCTCGAAAAATAAGACATTTTAATTCCTGTCTAAGTGAGCTTCCCTCCAGAAAAATTCACACAGAGAAAAAACAGAGTGACAAAGCTTTGCTCACAGTCTCCCTGGAGCGCTGAGCAGCTGAATTTGGGAGCAAGCTTCCTCAGGGACAGACTGCAGTGGAGCATGGCACTGCACAGCCTGGATCTGGCAGGGCACAGCAGGACTTTACCTTGGCAGAGAGGTGGGACATGCTCAAGGCAGTGCCTGTCAGGTTGGGGTGGTTCATTTTAGCATCTATGCCCAGCCAGGGCTGGAACTGTCCAACCTCCTTGGAGGCTCTCTCTCCTCTTTAAAGGAATTCAAGAAGGGAGCCAAGAGAAGAAACAAGAAACTCTCCCCGCCTGCCTGGGGAAAACATGGCTTGCTACAAATTCCAAGCAATTTTCATGGACAAAGACAAGTTTATAAGCACAGAAATTAGCATAATTACCCCTGAAAGAGCAACACTGTCTTAAGGATTTGAAAAATGCCGAAGATCAACTTTCCCCCTGACTGCAGCATCTTTTTGTGCCTGGGCAGCTCTTCAGTTCCCTGACTGGACAGTGTTGAACCAAGAAGCCTCAGCAAAAAGAAAGGCAAAAGAAAGATGTAGAAACTAGACAAAACCCCCCAGATTTAGGCAGAGGCCTTTTCCCTAGAAGGAATCTTCACAGCAGAGGGTCTAACAGCCCCTCAGGTGCAGCCTAGCAGAACTCCTTCATTCAGATTTCTTTGATGGCATTTGCTGTAAGGCAGCCACAGCAATGGAGACCATGGTCTGTGTGGGGCTCTGCCACCAACAGGCTCTTCCCAGAGGTTAAAGCTTTGGAAAAGTCCGAAACAGAGATGGATGAGCAGTGTCACCATTCACTGGAGCTACTGGAGAACCAAGACAGCAGAAAGGGGACTCTAAAGCACATCCCCAGAGTGCTGAGCAGCTGCAAACCTGCCCCACCAACCTTGCAAGGGTAGGACTGAGTATTTCCAGCGGACAAACTCTGAAAGCCAACAAACCCCAAGCAGATGGGAAGCACATCCCATGCCAATGAGTTACGAGTTACTCTCTAATAAAGGGCGGGGGGGGAATTCAGCCTGCTAGGATTGTGTTAATTCCCTTCTTTGCTTCTCTTCCAAAGGAACACACTGACATTTCTGTTCCCACCTACCTCCTCAATGGAAATGGAAGGCAAAAAGTGACCTCTCCCAGCAAACAAAGGGCCCAGCTCTATATTCAGAAACAAATGGGACTTGTGGAGAACAGAGTCTAACAATTATAACGCCCACAAAACATGCCTAGAAAGAACATGCCCAGAAAGAACATGCCAGACTTCTCTTTTCTCTTTTTTGAGCAAGCACAGAATTCCACAACAAGATTTGCAATTAAAAAGGAGGCAAAGGAATTTGCCTCAAAAAAAATGTTGGCCACTTGATTTGGCAACACTGAGACGTTGTTCCTGGGTGTGGGGAAGGAAGGAGCAAATCCATTTCTCTGAACAAAGCAGGAACCAGTTCACTAATGAATGCAGTGGAAACAATCACTAGAGAAAGCAGAGTGGGAAAATAAGTAGATGCACATCCCCTTCAAATTTGTCCTTGTTACTGGCCTAAAAATGTCCTACCACCCCCACGTGGGGCCTAGTGTTAGTCCATGAACACCTATTCACACCTCTGTGCCCAAATGCAAAACACACTCTGCAGGAGCACCCACTTCAAATAACACACAGTTGTGGGTTTGGTTATTACTAACGTGGCTTATTAAAGCTTTGCTTTGTGATTCAGTGTTTCAGGTCTCCTACTTCACTGAACTTTAGGTATCAAAGCCGTTTTGAAGCCCTGATTGCTCCTGGGTTCCCAGGCACCATCCGCATTTTCCACCTTTCGCTGTGGCACTCAGGAATTAGCCACGGAAGCTTCACCAACAGGGACACCAGGAAAACCTCAGGCAGGGGTTCTTCTGCCAGCCTCACCTCACAGCCCAAAGCCTTCCCCCTGCAAAACCTCTGACCTGCACCTTCACTGCAAGTGCCAACCGCTTAAATACTTTCTCTTTAAAATTAAACTGATGTAGGAAAAGATTTTCATACACGACAAATCACAACAGGATTATTTAAAAAGGTAGAGGAATGTTGGCTTTTTGACAGGGAATTTGAAAAAGTGATTTACAGTTGCCTATGAACAACTGATAAAGCCCATCAGGAACTGGGAGATACACGCACTCCTTTCCAGAAAATATTTGCATTATTCATACTTTGGGATGATTAATGCAAAAGCAGCACTTATTTGAGGACCAGCAAGAGATTGTTTCATCGTGGTGAAATATGGATTTCTCCACACTTTAGACAACTGGGCTTATTTATTATTTTGGCAGCAGTTTATCCCATGATGTCTTATCTTTGTTCATTTCCCTGTTTTGAGGCAGTTCTGCTTTTAAATTAGCACCACAGGGTAAACACAGTCTCACATGGCAATCTAACTTCCACTTGGAACAAAGCTGCTCCTGTTTTTCTTTTAATTCAGGGAAATTTTCCAGTTCTGTTTCTTTCAGCAGGCTTGCTGCTACCTTAATAAATGGAAAACAGTTCTTTTTGAAAGTAGTATAAAAGTGTAACAAATAAGTGTAGCAAATAAGCTGGTTTGCCAGGCTTGTGCAGGTGACAAGCATGACCAGTCCTTACCCTTCCTACTGGCCACTGGCTTAAGTGCTGCTGCTCTTGACTCAGCTCAGCTCCAAGGTCAGGGAGCTTGGAAGGCCAAGGAGCAGTGGGCTGAACACCAAAGCAGAGAGGCTTTCCTTACCTGCTGTGTCTGCTGCCGCTGAATCGCCCGCACCTTCGGGACGGGGCTCTCTCTGGAGGACGAGGACTGGTGGCGGGAGCGATTCCCGTTCTGGATGGGCTCAATGCCCATGGCCCCCGACGCTCCAGACATGCTGCCCGTGCTCCGCAGGGACGGGCTGTGTGTCAGGGTGTGCAGCGTTTTGGCCCTGGTGCCCAGCACGGCCTGGTCCATTTTGCGGATCTGGGCCTGGCTGCTGCTGTTCTGGCGGGGCAGCACGACCGGCACGTGCTTGTCCGTGCCCATGGGGCGCCGGGACGAGTCCTCGCTCTGGGAGCTGCGCTTGGCAGAGTCCTCCAGGCTGCTGTTGCTGCGCCCGCTGGGCTTGAAGTCCTCACTGTTGCTCCGGCTCCGGGAGCTGGCAGTGCTCAGGTTCTCTGGGCTGGAGTCCACAGAGGCCTTGGCCATCGGCTGGCTGGGGTTGTTGAGCTCGTAAACCGGGTTCTGGAATGAGAGAGGCCGGAGGCTGCCCTGTTGGTTCCAAGCGGGGTGAAGGGGCCTCCGAACCTGGGGAGCGCTCTGGGGGGTGCTCTGAGTGTCCCACAGCTGTTTGATGGTGGCCACCTGGGTGACAGAGAGCTGGCTGCCCGCCAGGCGCAAAGGCACGTCGTGCATCATGGAACCAGTGTCACCGTGAGTCGTGTGAGGGTCCTGGAGGTCCATGAGGGAGATGCTACGTCCGTTGGGCAAGACACTTACCTTTTCATCCTTCTCCGAGCATGTCATGCTCTGGGTGGACGCCTGCTGAACCAGCAGCAAGGTCTTACCCCTAAAATGTCCATCTACACTTTCCTGGGTTGGAGATTTCAGCTTGTTTATGTCACTGCGGAGTGGAAAGGAATTCGGTTAATTTTTGAGCAGGCAAGACCCCAAGAGATCTGTCCCAGAGAAGTCTTTCCACCTCATTTAACCTCCCCCCACTGAAAGCTTCAAGGAACCAGACTTCCTTTTATGAGCGTTTTGTGTGCAAGTCAGAACACACTCTTCCTTAATTACCCCTTATCTTGGAGAATTGTGTTTGATTCAAAAATGTGCTTCATCTTTTTTTCTTTTTACGGAGGTGAAATCCAAACCATTCCCACCAAACTCTCTTCTCTTAGTGACTTCTGTCTCTTGGAGACCTCAGATCCCATTTAACCCTTTGCCATCATTATGCAGCAAGTGGTAGGACAAGAGGAAATGGCCTCAAGTTCTGCCAGGGGAGGTTTAAATTGGGTATTAGGAAAAATTTCTTCACCCAAATGGTTGTGAAGTACTGTCACAGGTTGCCCAAGGAAGTCTCCATCTCTGGAGTCTCCATCCCTGGAAGGATTTAAAAGGTGTGTGGATGTGGCATTTGGGGACATGGTTTGGTGCTGGGCTCATCATCAGAATCCAGACCTTAGGGGGCTTTTCCAACCTTAAGGATTCTATGACTCCCTATATTATGGAGGTCTGAAAATGCAGCAGGAGTTGTGTGAAGGCTCAGAGGGTAGAGAATTCCACATGACAAAACTGGCCCTCATACCTGACAGCATATAAACTACTGAGACTGCAGCAGCCCGAGCTCCTCAGCAGCTCTGCCATGTCACAGCTCCAGATTAACAGCTGTTACAGTGTGAGAAATGCTGCACTAAACACAGCAGGGACTATTTTTGCTGTTCCACGGGTAATAAGTTTCACCTACAGCTCAGTTTCTCCATCAGCAGTAAATCAGCAGCCTGATGGCCAGAACAAAGCACTATGGCTGACTTTGCATCTGGACATCCAGCCTGGCAGTAAACACTAAAACTGCCTTTTAGCAGCTTAAATGACTGACTCTCAGAGATGTGGTTGAGTCCTGGGTAAGTCCAAAGCTGTAGGTCCCCAGTGTCACCCTGTGCACGTCCTGCTGGGACTGTGTATTCCCAGTGAGAGAGGCCCAAGCTCCCACCTCCACAGCTGGGACCCAGCTCAGGAGATGAAGCCCTTGACTCTTACGATCGTAGAATGGTTTGTGTTAGAAGGGGACCACGAAGATCATCTCGTTGCAGTTGTTCAGAGGTTTAACAACCCCACGCTTGCCCTCCAGCCCTGGCTGGGACATACCCATCGGTGGGGTCCTCGGTTATCTTCTGAAGTCCTGAGGAGAGACTTGCAGTGACGTTGGGACTGGAGCTGTGCTCAGTGAAACGCTTCAGTTGCTGCTGTGTTGGTGTGGGGTTGGTCATTGACTTTGTGATATCCGCAAGGATACGAGGAAGGGGTCCCAGTTTTGCCACGGTTGCCTGTAGGAAGGAATTTTCACCCTAATTGGATACAAGCACCAGGACATCCGCCAGGTTTTGGGTTTTTTTGTTTTGGTGATGATGCCCAGAGGTGGAGGGATGGAGGTGGAAGGAAGGAGGGTGGGTGGTTGGTTGTGTGCGGGTGTGCCGGGATCGGAATGCAGTGTTATGGAGCAGCGCAACGACGGCGACCAGATGGATGGAGGAGACGAAACGGGGTGCAGCAGACATTGAGGAAAGAAAAGGAAATAGAAAAGAAATTAGGATTGACCCCCAAAAATAAAAATCATGCTCAATAAAACAAAATTACTGCCATTCCAATGCAAAACTATCATGCAAAGCACACTAAGTCCAGGGTGGGTGAGGTCAACGTGAAAACTATGGCATCTGCTCGTTGCATTCAAAGGCTACAGATCCAGCCAGTGGGGCGAATTTTCCAGCAGAGGGTGTCGTGTGGTGAAGGAAATGCATGCCAAGAGACAAGGGGATGCAGCATTCCAGGGGGTCATGACAGGATCGCAGGGGTTGAGGGTGATGGGAAAGGGAAGGTTTTCATTTCATAAGCCTTTCACTTTTGGCATCCTGCACTGATGTCAGCTCCTGGCGCACCGTTATCAACAATGAAGCCATTCCTCCCTACCTAAATGTGACAAATAACTGCATGAGGGCACCAATGATCCTCATCCCACCAGCATGGGATTAAATGTGTGGCTTCAGTTACAGGTTAGCTCAGTGCTGGCCAGGCCTGGGGGGAGAGCAGCTGGCCCCCAGCAAGGAAGGCTCCTCCAGGCTCTGGCTTTCTCACCCCTGGGATATCAGCTACAGGGCATCTTCACACTCTTGGGGCTGCAGGAAGAAGGTGGAGGTGCTGCAGATTTATTAAAAAAGTAAAACTCTGCTACAAAACCAATGCCCTTCTCAAAGATACCCTTATTTTCCCTGGAAGCAGGTATTCAGCTGGGCTCCAGAGAAAGGTCTCTTTACAGACACTTCCATACAGCACCTCTTTTGTGGCTATTAAAATCTCTGAGGTGACTTCTCTCATCATTTCCCAGTCACTCCCTACACTAAAGATGTATTGCATGTAACTTTACCCCTTAATTCTCTTTTTAGCAAACACTATACCAGCTCCCAAGGGCCTGCTAGGACAGATCCATATGTCTAACCTACAGAAAGGGCAATGCAGATCCATACATTTGGAATGTACACTGCGTGCATGTATGAGGGAAATGGAACAACAAGACCACACAACTTGTTATCAAACTAAGATTAATATGTAGATTGTCTTTTTGAGTCAAGGACATTTCCATTTATTCTGATGCGACAAGCTTAGGTTTTTGTTTTCTCTTTTAAATAACATTCTGTGAAAAAATAGATACCCAACAAATAACTCTTTTGGCAAACCTTAATGCACTAAAACTATTGAGTGCCTTGCCATTCACCTCACCTCATCTCTCCAGTTTCAAAAGAAAGAACAATATAAATGGAATATGTATAAAATAATGCACCTCTAAAAGTTGAAATGTGGAACAGTTCCAAGCACTTGGAAAAAAAATAAAAATACTCACAGCTCAGCTTTTCTGGGCCCTACCAACTGTCTTTGCTACCAAGGTTTTAACAAGTTTGGATCCTGTGAAAGCTAAGGAAAAGTAAAGTCCTGCCCCTTCTTCTGTAGCTAAATGGAAGCAGTATTTATTGTTGGTGGTGTCTGTTGGGATCAGAAGGGCAGAACCTGGGCACTGCACCTGGCCCTCAGCACCAGGCAGAGCAGAAAGCATCTTGCTTTGTTACAGGACGACACTTGGAGTGGATCCAGGTTTTTACAGAGCATCCTCTCCTATGCCAAAATCAAAGACTACGGAAATGAGACCATCTCAGCAGGCTTTGGAGCAGGTCCTTGATGAGAACAGCTCTGCAAGGTCAACACATTCCTCCACCTGAGCTGGGGGGAGCCTGGTGAGCAGCAAAGCATCTTCCTCAGCACCGAAAGGGCACTGCAGCTTTGCCCCTGTCTGTCCAAACACCCTCCCTTTCTTCCAGCTCACTTAGGAGAAAGGACTGGCTGCTCAAGGAATTCCAGGTCTACTTTTAAGTGTTCCTTCACCTCCTGACCTTCCTAAAGGCTCTGCAAAGTGTTTTCAGGGCTGCCAAAGCCCAACCCCTTCACATGCCCCACTCCAGGCCTGGATCCGAAATCGTGGAAGGAACAGTTGTGAAATACCACCACCAAACACACCCCTCCAAAGCTGTTGGCTTCAGCTGCTCCCTTGAAATTCCCTCGTGTTTACTGTTGCTACAACACCATCCCCGGCTCCACCCTCTCAGGCCTCCAAAAGGGCTTTACCTTGTCAAGCTGGGACACCACCTCCCACAGGAGGGAATGCAGCACTGAGAGCTCTTTGCCCAGGTCGATGTAGCCATCATATCCAGGCATGTTGGAGATGGTTTCTGGGTTAGAGAGCTCCCTCAGAAAACGCTGCATTCCTACCCACTCATGCTCCAAAAATTCATTCATGAAGGTCATGTACTCTTCCTTGATACCAAACCTGCAGGAAAGGGAGGTGAGGGGGGGGAAACCCAGTCAACAACCTCCACACAAAATACCGAGTGCAGATGCTTACAGACAATTACTTAAACACTTAACTTTATACCTGCCTTCCTGAAGACTTGGAGTCTTTAAAAAAACAAGATATTTCAAAATCTGAAGATTTTGAAGCTTTGGAGGAAAAAACCCTCATGGGTCAGTTTCTGCTTTCTTGGACTACTAATTCACTGTTCACATCACAATCAAGGGCTCAGTGCATGTCTCCCCCCTCCCTCCAACACTCTCCTCCCCTTCTCTGCATCTCCTCCCCTGTAAGAGACATGCCATGTCCTTCGTATCATTCAGCTAAGAATTTTGGAGGAAGTAATGAGGAAAATCATGATCCTTGGTGGCAACAGGCTCCTTTCCTTTCAAAAGAGCTCAGGCTATGCTAATGTGTGACTCTGCTTGGTTTTATACCAAGTCCCCTCCACAGAATTCAACGCAGCTCCAATCTGCTTGTGAAAAGGAGAATTTATCTGAGGTGGCTCAAGGGGAGCGGCGTCCAAATCAAAGAGAATTTTCCTCCTATTCTAAAGCTGGTTTTAGTTTGCCAGAGAATCAGCCAGGAATCAGGGCTTTCCTTGCACCCCCCAGATTCCATCTTCATTGCCACCACCTACTTGGTAAAATTGGCGAGATTCTGGATGACTTTAGCAATGAGGGTGAGTGTGCGAGAGATCTGGTCGTCGGGGTACTCCTGCATGAGGTTGAAGAGGCTGGGGGACATGATGGCAGGGCACAGGAAGCGGAGGAAGAGAGAGGCACTGATCAGCCGTTCACTGATGTCCTCCTTGCCCCTGTTCAGGCACTGCTGCTTCCAAGATGCAAAAATCTCCTTCAGCTCACGAGGGAAGACGCTGAAAGACAAGAAACGGGGAATAAAAATCACATTTGCCATGAGAAGCAAGAAGTTGAACTGGTGATCAGTCACCTGCAGGAATTATCCGTGAAAAAAACATCATCAGCTCCCTTTTTACCTTCCCTTTTTCTCTCTCTCTAGGCTAGGTAAAGTCATTAGGCATCTATTCATAGATCCCCATTTAATCTGGTGATACTTAAGCAGTCTTTAAAGCATCCTTTGTTCCTACAAGTTAAGTGAAGCCATTTCCAGACATGCTGATTTGCGAGCTAAGAACTACTTAGCCATTGCTACCCTGGAGCAAACAGGGTGTTGGAATATTGAAAACAAACTGAACTCATCTCCATAACTGACAGTTTTACTTGGCTTGTTAAGCTCTCAGTCCTGTGCATGGGCTTCATCCTGAAGCAGAAAGGCTCTTCCTCTTTCACTGCTCCTCAGAAACAGAGATTAATAGAAATCTCTCGGCCAGCACTTCCTCCCTGTGACTTCCTGCTCAATTCCACACATCTGAAGGGTCTAAAAGTTCTCTGTACACATCAAAACTTGCAGCTTTTTGTGCCAAGTTCAAGCTAAACTATTATCCCTAAACCACTGCTGTTCTCTCTGGGTCAGGGCAGGAACAGGGACCCTCGGCGCACAGGGAAGAAGGGGAGGGAAGATGCCTTACCAGTAAGAATTGATAATCTTGCAGAAGACCAGCTCACAGCACATTTTCAGGTTGCACTGATGATCTGCTAATTCACTCAGTAAACATCTGCTGGGATCCACTTCACAGTTTTCATCTGACTCATACACAGCCTTGATAAACTCCCCTGGAAAAAGGGAAGAGGGTGAGAAACCAGGGTCGCTACAGGAAAAGCCTACTTGACACACCTTTAAATCCTGCTTAATGTCCTGTCCTGCTCCCAGTGTCTGTGGCACAGCGTCCAGACACCAGATGTTGGGGACACGGCTCCTCCCAGCCCTTTCTGAACCCTCCTGTGCCCTCGCTGTCCCCAAGCACAGGTGCAAAACCAGGATGGCTTTGCTTACCAGCCCTGCAGACACTTCACTTACAGCTTAAAGAAGAGGATTTGACTTTGTATTCAAACCGTGTTATCAACAGTAGAATTTATCCACAGCCTCAGAAATGAAGCTGTGTGCTATTTGTCTCCACAATTTCCCCAGGAAAGGCACTTGGCAATGATATTTATTTACATTATTTCTAAATACGCCTTTTTTTTTTAATTTTAAAAAGTGTCACCTTGCTCTTGAATAATACACCCGAGCTCTAGGTAGATGCTGCTAATTTTTTCCATCTCTTATATCAACACCTCACAGCATTTTTATAACCTGCATCTTTCAAACTCCCTGGCACTGCTGTCACCCTTCCCTTGTGGCATCACGACAGAAACTGCACCAATACAAACCAGATGAAATGGCCTTTTTATGACACACTGCAATGTACTGCTCACTGGTTTGCCTCCTCTGTGTGCAGGCAGGCACATCAGGTCATTGTCACACTGCTCGTGTTCACCGGGAAAACCTCTTTATTCACAGAGTTAATGATTCAAGTTCATCTCCTCAGATGATCTCATTGGCTCTGGGCAGACGCCACAAGGCTTGTTTGTGCAAAAGGGGTTTGTTTTCAGCCTTTGTTTGCCTGAAACCCCTCAAACACCCCCCAGCCCTCCCCAGATCTCAACTCAGCCGGGTTGTTGCAAGCAAAGCAGGCAGCACGTTTTCTCCTTTTTTAAAGAGTCAAAAAAACTTCTGCTGAAAGGACCTAGATCACCTGCAAAACTCTCAGCATCATGTTTGTCGAGCCAATTCTGTTTTAACTGTTGTTTAGTAATATTTCCCTCCTTAAACACATTTGAAACTTACTCTGTGGCCAACGAGGCCTTGCCTTAATCATATATTACAGACATGTTACACTGCTAATGCCAAGTGCAGTGTCATAAATCCTTTCACAGAACATGGCAGCTGAGCAAAATGACATTTAAAACCTGACAAAGAATTAGATGGGGATATTGTCCTGAGCAACGCTGCCCTGAGCTATAGACAGGCTGGATGACCTTAGGGGGATTTTCCATCTCTCCCATCTGTGATTTACCATCCTATCACTCAGTGCTAAATGATGTATTAGAAGTCATTAATGTTCAACTATTTTTATGCAATTACTGCACATTAAGGAGCTTGCAGTTGGCTGTAATGGAGTGGTCCCAGAGCTGATGGCTCAGCCTGCTGGCAAGCACAGCACAAAGTACCACGGTGCTGCTTTCTCCAGAACCCGCGGCTGTGACTTACGCTCAGTGGTTCCACTCAGGAGAGTAACACCACCAGAACAGGCCCATTACCCTTCAGAAATGGCCAGAGTGGATATAATCACAGACCTGACTATCCTGACCCGTGGAGCACTAATTTAGCCAGCATCTCCTTGATGCCTGCCAGCGCCTGGGATTCCTGAGGACAAGCGAGGCTGCTACGAAAGCAAGACGCTTGGCTATTTATCCCTTCTTTTTGTGAAAGGATGTGGCGTGGGGCTTGGCTTTGGCTTGATCTTGTTTCTCTTGTATCAGTTTCCAAAGCTTTCTTTATCCCAGAAACAAGAGAGGGACGGGAGGTTCATTGTGCTATAATGGAGATTGTGTGGAGCTGGGAAAAGCCGACTGCAGTGTCACAGTGGAAAAGAGTGTGCAACTGCTGTATTTGTGTGCACAGCAATTCCCAAGGCAGCGCCTCACAACTAGAGCAGAACCTTTGGCTGCAAGAGGGACAATACTACAATTATCAGAATCCAGCCCAGCACGTAGCTGTGGACATTAAGACCTCGTGGGGGGAATGGAGAAGGAGATCACAGGTTGGACAGGCAGTTTTAATGAGGTAGTGAATGATGAGCACTTGGGATAAACACAGGCAGGAGGCTCCCCAGATAGGATGCATCTTCACCTCCTGCCCTGGGATGCTCGGCAGCCCTGATGCCTCACTCCCTGACCTCGTTTCTCTAAGGACTGTGTGTCAAAACCCCTTTTTTAAGCCTGTCTGCGTGTCAGATGGAACAATCACTGTTGGCCACTGCAGTGTTCTTCCACCAGAGACACAAAAGAAAGCTACCCAGAAAAACAACCTGGTAATGTAGGCTTCAAGAGGGACTCAGCTACATCAAATCAAGGCATTTTTGCCTACCCCTGCAGGCACCGAGGAGGACCCTCCTCCACGTGGGGTGTATTTTGCTATCTGGACACCAGACACCTGGTGCTGAGTGCTGAGGCAGCTCCTTCCCATCCCACACTCCCAGATGCACGAGGCCTCAGCCACGCTGCAGACAGTTCAGGGTCAGCCCCCTCAGTGCAAATAGGGACAGACAGGAAGGAGCTTTCTTACCCAGTGCTTCCTGGAGGTACTTCTGTCCTACCAGCTTGAGGTACTCCTCGATACCTTTGGTAGCAAGAGTGTTCTCCCTGAAGATCAGGGCATCATGTTCCCCACAACGGTCGATCTCAGCCATCACCAGATCTGACAGAAAGTCCTGAAGGAAAAGGTCAAATGGCAAAGGTTACTTTAACCAGACTCAGGAGCCAGAGGATTACTGAAATAATTGAGACAAGGAGTGCAGATGCTACATGTAGGAAGGGTCAAGGAAATATCCAGAGCTCTTCTTGTGTTTATTATACTTATAAAATGACACAGATGACAAATGATAAAGGGAGAAGCAAAAGTCTCTAAAAGAAAATCTTCACAGCCAAGCTTGTGTTTCAGTTTAGCTCCTGGTCAGAACTCTCCACCAGTGGCTTTGCCTGCTGAAAGAAACTGTGCTATTATATTTATCTTTTTACATGGAATATTCCATACAAACTTGGATTTCAAAACCTAAATTGGAAGTAAGGCACAAGTTCTTGCAGCTTGGTGAAATTTAAATAAGAAGAATGGCTTAGTAAATTAAATTCATGAACCAAAAGTGGTTCAGGGTTGGGGGGGGAAAGGGGAAGTTATCATACTTGCTGTGGATCTATATGGCTTAACTTGAACTCTATTCAATTGCCCAGGCAGGAACTATCAGCAAGCCTTGATACAGAGAATAACCTCTTGATATAGGGCCTAATTCTACAGTAATACTTATTTCCTTAAGTGATAACTTTGTGTGAGTCAAGGACATTTAGCACTCTTGGTTTTCAATCTATTATTCCTCTTTCTTTTCAACACAATCCAAGAGAATTCTTTTTCACCTGCTGCAAACTGGGAACATTCAGCTGCAACTGGAGATATACCCACTGTGGAGCTTCAGGTTGTGGCAGCCTGAGCCACTTGGTGCTTCCCGTAACTAGAGGTTGAAACCTTCACACACCGGGAATGCAAAGTTATAACACTGATTGCTCTGCCTGTCACAGCCAGCACTGCAGTAATCCAGACTCTGTTTTACAGCAGCATTTCAACACCATTCCAGCTACCAGCTTCTCTCATCTTACAACTTGTTAAGGAATCAGCTCCTACCACACACTGTCACAGAGCACCAGCCTGGCTGTGTGTGACTGTCCGAGCAGAAAAGGACCTTTTTGGAACAGTTAAATGAGGCTGTCCCCTGGAAGTTGCTTACGGCCACCCTTCCGACTTGGTCATGCTTAGCCTGCTCTAGCTGGCTCCATTGGAAGCTGACCACAGCCTGGTCCTGCTCACACACCCACCTGGAGGCAGCATCCAGATAAATCAATGCCTGTTAATGCTTCTCAGAATTTCCCAGGACCTACAGGTTACTCTCCCACAATCCATTTGAAGTCAGTGTGCACCTAACAACATCCTTGGGGCGGATGGGATCACCATTAGCTCCATATAGATTCTCCCAGTGGCTGTTCAAACTCTGACCAAATTGATGTTGGCATTGATTTGCTGCCTCAGCGCTGGCTCAGCAGCAGCACCCACTGCTCATTGTGTCACAGACTTATTTAGAGATTATTCTATTTGGAGAATTCTGCAGTTCACAATCTCTCACTTATTTATCTCTTGACCAATATCCTGATTTTAGAAATGCAGGAAAGATCCCTAAACACTCGAATGCAGGCCCTAACTTTTCAGAATAACATGGAGTTACACAGTCCCCCTGCTTACACTTTGTACACAGCATCCTCTGCTGCTGCCCACAGTGATGGGCCACCCAGCTTTCACCTGAAATCACCCCTCAGCAGCCAGAGTCACTCTGAGACGAGTCACCTGTGCTTACCTTGGCTCTCCCAGTGCTCTGAAGAATGTGCACCAAGGCACAAGCCACCTCCTCCTTGTTCTTGACGCTGATCACAGGTTCCAGCACGGAGCACAGCAGGGCATAGTTGCTGGTGACATACTCCCCAAATTCTTTGTATTGCTCCATGGGCAAGATGGTGATGGTCTGGTAACGGGACTTGATGCGAATGGAAGGTCCCCCTGCCTTCCCTTTGTTGGCTGTGGGTGTGCTGACCGGGTACCATTTCTCCACAAACTGGCGGCCGGTCACGCTGGCCGTGGGAATGTTCACCAGCCCTACGTAATTGTTCTTGTCCTTTTTCTTTTTCTTCTCCACGTCCTTGTAGATGTGAACCGTGATGCTCTGGATGTGTGGGAGGGTGTAGAACTCAAAGTGCTCCCCCCAGAAAATGTTATCAGCTTTTGCTTTGCTGGTGGTGCGGGCAAAGAGGGTGTCATCAAGGCACAGCTCACAGAAGTATTTCTTCTTGGGGGTCAGGTCCTTGGCCTCAATGATCCAGAGGCGGAGCACGTTCTCAGCTCGGCGGCAATTGTCCTGTGCAGAAGAAAGAGCTCAGTTTTGACCCCAAATCCCTACAAGTTTTGTCCTCTAAAGCAGCAGCAAAGGGCTGCTTCCTGTCTCCAAGGTAAAGACAGAGTCAGAATTCAGGATTAGATTCTGTGATCCAGAGAGAATCGGAACCTCTAGAAACTTGAACATTCCCTAAAACAGAGGACGACGGGATGTCTTTTGTACATCAAGGGTGTGGACTAGAACATTTTTCTTCTTCAAAAGCTGCATTTGAAATGCTTTAGAATACAAACACTCTGCACAGGAGCCCCTCAAAAGCTGCCAGACTAGTGTGGCACACTGCCTTGTTTACTCTGGCCAGGAACTCCCAGAGCACTATTAGCCTGTCCCTAGAAGGGATGCCAGCTACAGAGTGGCTTGTCAGATTCCCCTTCTCACTCCGACTCCACTTCCTTTTGTTTGCTGTTTTTGCCCCCCTCTTAAACGGTGCCCCTGAGGAAGCCACGTCCCATCCTTCCAAGGTGCACGGCACCAGAAATCCAGCCTGCAAGACCCCGGGCAGGCCCTGGGGCAGGGATTAGGCATCTCTTTACTCATTAAAGGTTTGACCTACTGCACTCCCTGGAACAGCCACCAGCGGACAGCTCCCCAGACTAAATTAATTGAGGCTGCATCTGTGGGAAGCCCTGGTACACTGGACTGAAATCCAATCACACCACCTCCATTCCCCCACTAATCTGATTTCCGCAGGTTCTATTACCTTCATCGGCTGCGATATTCGGCGTATGTTTTCCATCCACCAGTCCCTCTCTGCTGCAGAGGAACAACTGAAGCATTTACTGCCCTTGGAGTAGGTTACCTGGAACAAGAAAACAACAGGCTGAGTTCAGGCAAGCCTAGGAGACATGTAAGAAGCTGCAAAAAGCAAGGAAGAAGATAAGCAATGCTTGAGTAACAAAGTAAACAAGAACAAGGCAGGTAAACTCCAGCAGCCTGGAAGGCAGAGAGGTTAAAAGGCCCACAACATGCAGAGAGCACAAAGAAGCCAGTCTGAATTTATATAAAACTAAACAAACATATTAGGAGCAGCAGATGCTCCTCTTAAAGACTTTTACGCAAAGCTTTAATCAACCAGTTAATTTATTTTTTTTAAACTGTTGTTAATTGATCCGTAGCTCTTAAAGCCTGTTTTCTCTGGTAAGGCCCAAAGGCAGATGACTTGGTTACTAACAGTGCAAAGACAGACAGAATGAACAGTGCATTAATACAAGGCAGAACACACTGGCAGTGCTGACTTCAGTAAATAACTGAGTATTTCCAAGGGTCACACAGAGAGCAATGGCCTAAACCAAACTCTGCTCCAGCCCTGAAGCTCAGTACCACACACAGCTCTGCTTTCCCACAGGAGGGAACCACCTCAGTTTCTTCCACTCCTGACGTGGCCTGACAAGCCTCATTTCCCCTTTCCATTCATTTGTGCACACAATTACAAAGCAGTTTGAGGCCACAGCCTCAGAGCTAAGCTGTTGCCAGTATTTTCCACCCAACTCCCCAAACCTAAGCACGATGTAAAGCGTTTCCAACCAGAAGAGTGAGGCCGAAGCGAACAGGAACAGTTCCTGGCTACATCCCGAGGGAGCAGAGCCTGATACGCTGGTTTACTGCCAGAATTTTCCAGGCTGTAAACAGACCTTTGTTGCAGAAGTTGAGCCCCATCTGACTAACCCAGACAGAGCCACCCGGCCCTGCCACGGCAGGTGACGGCGGCCACGGCCAAACACACACACGGCTCCGCTGCTGGAGCTGTGAGGAGAGGACTCTGCTCATGCACACCAGGCGTGTTTGTGGAGCAGAGCTCGGGGCCAGGGCCTGCAGCCTCTGCTTAGACAACAAAAAGATCCCGCTCCGCAGAGCACCAGACGTGTCCGTCCTTACTGAAACTTCTCCTCTGGAGAGCAGGCTGAGATAATGGAAGGGAGCTCTGACTGGAAAGTCCATTTCTCAGTTACAGTAAATGTTCTAAATTTAATTTCAGGTGAATTTGGATGTGCACACTATTACACGCCCACTGTACTGCCTGTATCAACCATACATTTGCATGCCAACTACAAATGCTCTGATATTTATCAAATTAGAGAGACTTTTCAATTAGAAGACTTGGTAATTGAAAAAGATTTCTCTCTGCCGAGTGATTGATGCCATTAGCCTCAGAGACTTGAAAATCACACGCTGGTTGAACAGCCCCCACCCACACCTCAGCAAGGCAGCCAATCTATTTTCCAATTCCCAAGTCCCACAGTGGAGCTCTCCGAGGGCTCAGGGAGACTGACAGCTGGATGTGTGGAGCGTGTTACTCACCTCAAAGCAGAAGTCTCGTGCAAGGATGCTGCTGTGGAGTGGTTTGACAAAGACGTCTTCCTCTGCTGCAAAATCCAGAGTCTCTATGGTGTTGGCATGGTTCAGTAAAGACTCATGGGAACGGGACTCCTTCAGCTTGGGCAGCTCACGTGGTCTGCAGGGCAAGAAGGGAAGGAAACATCATTTTTCTCACAATTACCAAAAAAGTTGGCAAGATCCCAGGCAAAGCTGTAGCTTGTTGGTGCTTATTCATAACAACTCCTACAATTAGCCTGCAAGCCTTATGAAAATAACATTAGGCCAGTAACCCCAGACTCCCAAGGGAATATCCAGCTACACATGCCTAGGAAGTCCATTCCCATTGACCTAGAAATTATAGCTGCCGAGCTGTCAGTGAAAGAACAACAACAAACCAAGATTTTTTTTCCTTCTTTTCACTTCTCCTCACTAACACATGATGTTTCTCCTTTTCAGCTCACCTGTGAATCCCTGAGCTCCACCAGAGCTGGCATCTCCCAAATTCACAGTACCTTTTTATCAGGGCAGCCTTCTCCTTGTCCCCACCAGTTCTTGAACACGTCTCACAGACATATCCCTCCCTCCCCTATGCCAGAGCTTTTGGCAAACAACAGCAACATTATAAAATGTGTTCTAACACTTCCTGTACTCTCCCAGTTCGATTTAGTGCAGCATTTGTGGGAAGTTCTGCTGCCAAACATGCCAAATTTACAGGTGACATGGTTTCACCTCTGCAACTTCTGCCTCCAAACTGACACCTGGACTAGAAGTTTCTGCAATAAAGTCAATACGTGTAACACTTGAGGCACAACTTGCCCCTCAAGGTAAACGACATGGGCAGACACATCTTATTTTTCCTGTGGCTGGAATTCAGTCAAAGCCTTCACAGCTGACCAACAAGGAGGAAGAGCACAGAGACTCAGCTTAGCAGAAAAGGAGCTGTTCACCTGGCAGGTCTAGATTTTGTTAAGGTATTGAAGTTTCTATGTTCAGTGATCCCTGAAAGTGTGTCCAAAAATGTGGCTGCCCATCCAGCAAGTGAGACTGAGCACAAGGAACAGATCTGAAAGTAGAGGAGCATCAGCTCCCTGCACATCCCACAGAGGAAGGTGGTTCTCCTGTGCCCATCCTCATAGTATTTCCACTTCTATTCAATTCCCAGTATCAAGGCTTAGCATCCAACAGAAAATATTATATGTATAGTTATTTATGAAGGAGTGAAAAGCACAGCTACCTCAATTTTGAAAAAATAAGTTGTTTGCTGGTTTCTTTACATCCTCATATTCTGTATCCTTAGCAAAGTCAAATTCAGCATTTGGAAAAGGCATCTTCAGTACCTGTAAGGCTGCTGAACAAAACCCTGGGTACCACAAAGGGTACGTGCAATGCAACAAGCAGAGCTCACCTGACTCTTTTGTACAGAACGAAACACAGAAGATGTTCGAGCAGATTCACACGTGATAAGATTTATTAAACAGCAAGGGAGAACTTTGTTGCCATTTAATATACTGCCTGACCTAAGTGCAGGCAGCACAACCCTTTGATGGGCAAGAATATTCCAAAGACACCGATTTCAGATGCAAAGCAGCAGCCCTGGGACGAGGCTGGGCTTTGTTCTAACAGGTTCCGGCAGCAGCCGAACCAACGCAAACCGAAAACCTCAGCCACGGATAATTGAGCACTTGCTGCAGTTAAGGCAGGGCAAGTCTAAAATAAACACACCACAATACAGCACTTTAATGCCATCCCTGCAAAAGCCTCTCTAATTTCTCCTCTCAAGAAAGCACTGCTGAGGTCACTTGGCTCCTGTCCCTGCCCCAAACTCTCGGCAATGCCGGTTCTTACAAAGTACTCGGGTGCAGGATGCAGGGGAGGTGGCTGAGAGCCCGCAGCCAGCTCCTGGTCAACGAAGGAAGGCAAGGAGTGGTCACGAAGAGGGGGAAGTGGAGGGAAAGAAGAATAATCACCAAATAATGACCAAAGGAAGGAAAAAGAGATGTTGCAAATCCCAGTTCAGCAGAGGCTGAGCTTGGAGCAAGACAAGGCAAGCAGACCTACATGAAACAATTGTACAGCCACTTAGCAGTGCATGCCCAGATCATAGCGGTGCCACATGCCACAGCCCTTCCCTTCCACCTTCCTTCTCTGGGCTACATCTCACACAACAAATCCTGCCGGGAGAAAGGCACAAAACAAATCCAAGAGTTCTTCCTCGAGCCTCGGGTTACAGATTTCAGAGGAGCATCCTGCCAGGCAGACATGCTGGGGCAAGGCGAGCAGCCAGGGAAGAAAGCTCTGCCCTCGGCAGCCGCGCTCCCACCCGCCCCACGGGTGCCATGGAGAGGCTCCCAGGAGAGGCTCCCGGGTCCGTGTTGCCGGGACACGGCCTCCCAGAAGGAGATCAGGGGGGCTGGCAGCAGGGAGAGGCAGCAGGAGAGGGGAGGCCACTCCATAGACTTGGCCAAAGTGACCTTTCCAGAAAGAGAAGGTCCCTCCTCATCATCCTTTCCTATGAATTGGATGAGATCCAGGGTGAGACGCAGAGAAAGGCGCCTTCCAAGAAAGCCTCTGGGGACAGGGCAGAGGCAAAGGCAGGCACACACTGCCTTTGTGTGTCTCCACATCCCATCGTACAAGTTACCAGACAGGATAGCATTTCTTCCCCTCCATCGCTCTCCTGACTAGTCAGCTGTGAGCATTTGGATTTGTTGCAGAGCAGCTGGAGCACTGGTAGTTTTGTTGACTCAGGGTGCCTGTTCGAACAATCCCTCGAAGTTACTGTATTTAAAACAGCTCAATAAACTGATTAAGTGGCTTAGAATTGGCACTTTGTCTTCCACAAACATCAGGGCAAGTCGTAAAGCTGTTGGTTAGATGCAACCACATGCATTTAGAAACACAAGTACGTGCATTTGTAAGCACCACGGTATAGATTTCATCTATTGATAGATCTGCGAAGCAAACCATTGATTTGTGCCTAAATCAGCAGCATCCCAATCAATACAGGCAGTAATTATACAGAAATAATAGTTCCCTGCAGCTTTAAAACCTCATCCGATATGCTGAAGCAGTAACAAGGGGAGAAAATTGCTTGCTGGCTTCCCTTTGGCATAGATGCCACTAATTGACTTCCCCAACGTCCAGAAAAGGGGCTGGATTAACAGGGTCCTTCCTGTATTAGGTAGGAAGCCACTGGTAAAATGAGTATTGCTCAGAGTCTCCGTCAGGAGAGAGGTAATCCCAGGGAAGCAGATTACTGTAAACAGGAAGATCACACATGCAAAACGTGGGGGAAGGGTTGTTTGTACAAATCTGTTGCTGTTAAACAGCTCCATTAACAACACAAATCCCGTTTTAAATTACAATTAACCTCCCGTGATCAACTTTTTATCCCGCCGCTTTTTCTATCTACGAGAGAGATTGCAAAGGGGCTACGTGGGAATTCGGAGCAAATAGTTACCAAAGCATCAAATAATTCTGACACAGGTACGATCCATAACCTCTTTCCAATAGCAAAAACAGGTGGAGGGAGAGCATGTTAGGGAACGTTAGAAACTTCTCACCTCTTCTCACATGTTTTGGAGTACTGGTCTTCAGAGCTGCATAATTCCCTTGTAAATCTGAGCCCAGACAATGCCCCAAATCACTGACCTGTGACTGCTACTGAAAAAGAGCTCTGCAGCCACCCTGTCTCTGGCTGGCCCATCCCCGAGCTGACCCCTCTCTCCTCGCACCCCATAATTCAGTCATTTTCCACGACGGGAAGATCTGTTGTGAGCTGGGAACTAGAAACTTGTGGCTTTCAGTGGCTGCCCATGGCACACAGCAGCCTATTAACCAACTCCTATTATATTCCAGTGTCTATAAGGCACGTAGGATAAAGGGTTCAAATCCTAATTGCGCCGGTTATCAAGATCTCCTGCTGATTTTGACCTATTTAAAAGCCAACCTACAAGGCACAAAAGACTTCCAATTACTCAGCTTACCAGGGAGAGCACCGTACAACTTGGAAACCAAGCCTGTGGTCATCAATACGTAATCCAGAAGACAAATAAAGTAAACATTCAAAAGTGAACTTCCCTTTGCCAAACTGGTGTGAAAGGAAAGAAGTCAGCCCAAGCACCCGGCTCCAGCCAAGCCTCCCCTCGGCCTTACACGGAGCTGTGTCTGCTCCCTTCAAATCCCCGCGCGGTGAGAGGCACTCCCCAGGCTCAGAAAGTCGAATTCAATACTCAGCCACTCTGCAAAGTCACAGGAGAGAGCTGGAACGGGACCTCAACGTCTTCAGCATCACCTCTGCCAGGGCTGCAGCAGCAGGTTTCCCTGGCCGAGCGTTCATTCCGTACGCACCACACCCCGCCTCGTTCTCCAACTGCCAATTAGCTGAACATCCTATGACTTGGGCATCTATTCTACAAGTCTAACCAGTTTCATTATTAATTTTGTTTTTTAAAGAAAACATCGGAAACTTCGGGGAGCTTATTCAGCTGCAAGTTAAAGTTGAGACTAAACGCCATCTTTTTCTGAGCGTATTGTTTTCAGTCTTCCACTGAAATTTTGGTCCGTATTTTCTGGCGAGGTCCTGCCCAAAGCCTCATTGTTTGAATCCTGGATTTGTGGATCACAGCTTGTCTAACAGCCACCTCTCCGGCTGAATTTCACAGCAGGAGAATTCTCCTCACTCCTCTGTCACCTGGTCTCTGCTACTAACGTTTGGAAGGAGCAGAAATGCTTAACTGGTCCAGTTTCATTTCACTGCTCACTCCAGGTGAATGCCATGTGGAGGAGCCCAGGCTTTGCAGAAAAGCATCAAGCCAGGTGAGCTGGCAGGTGGAAGAGAGCAGCCCAGCACCAAGAGCAAGGTTTGCAACAGACACCGGGATCTTGTTCAGTTTTACTGGAAACCAAACAACTGCACCAGGATTGAAAAAACCTGGCTGAAAGAAATATATTCATCAAATCAGGAGTGAGATTCTCTCCAGAAACAAACCACTCCTCCCCTTTCCCCATCCTCCAGTGTGCTGATAGCAACAGATACACTGAATGAAAGCAAGCTCAGGGTGAGTCAAGCCTTAACAACGCATTGTGTAACACAGATTTCTACCCTGACATCTAGAGCAGGGTGACAATCCCCCACCCTTCGCGAAAACCGGCATTCAATGAGAACGAACCTGAACAACACGGCAAGTTCTGCTACTGTTATTTCCACGACCTGTGCTATTTTCTGCAAAGATACGAGGAGGGAGGAGCGAGAACTTACCGAAAGTAGAAAAAGCTGCTGTGTGAGGAGTGATAGCGTTTCACCACGAACCCCAGAGCCATGGTTACCTGCTCCCCTGCAACCTGCCGCAGCCCATTCTGAGCCACACGGATTCTGCACTACGACTATCTGATAATGCCATAAAATGACTTTTAGTAAAGCAGGAGGATTCCCACGTGGCTGTAAATCCCAACAGGGCAAAACCCTCCCAGCTGTCTGCAGGGCTTTGCTGCAGTCGCTGAGACCATATGCAGCCAGTCACCACCATCTCAGCCCCCTCACCCTAAACAAACTGCTGGTCCTCTTGGAAGTGTTCTCAATTTCCACAAACTGAAAAGACTGATTTGGTCTCTCCTTTCAAATCCAGTTTTCCTGAAGTCTTTTTTCCCAAGCTTTTTATTCTCAGCGTTTTATATATTAATGACACTCATTAATATGTAACGAACTCATTACTATGTAACAAACTAATAATGACAAACATTAAAGATGAATGCAAGTTGAAAAGCTCAAAGGATGCGGTAGGAAACAGGCTGGAAAAGCTGTGAAAGATGCTGTGGTCACACTGTGCCACGTCACCTCATGGACCTGAAAAGCCTCACTCACACCTGCCAGTCTGAGTTTTCCCACATTAGAGCTTTGTAAAGGCAAAAGACACATTTTCAAGCACAACAGACCCCCACCCCCCCCCAGCAAACAACCTGAAGGCAAGTAACAGAAGGGATGTGAGTTACAGGCTGAGAGGTTGTGGATTTCTATGAAACACCTGGATGCTGATCCATTTCTGGAGGGGTATCACAGCCCTCTGCTCTCCCCATCCACTAACCCAGACACACTGAAATAAAGTTAAAAGGCAGAAGGGGCAGGTTGGCCAATTGCTTTCTGCTGAAACCGAAAATCTGATTATGAAAAATCTGCAACTCATCTTCATCACCGCTCCCTGCAGAATTCCTGACTTCTTTCTATTTTGGATCAGCTCTGAGCAGACAGCATCCATCCTCTGCCCCCATTGAGCATGGCATGCAATGTCACAGTACCCCAAATCTCGATGTGCACCGTGATAATTGATCTTTCTTACTCCAGAATTTTAGAGATAATCATCTACAAACATCTCCACTTCCTTAACAGGCCTCAAACATCTCAAAGCCATGAGAAAGCAGTATGACAGCACCCTCTATTCCCTTCTAAATCCTTGCAGGGTTTTTTAATTTAAAAGCTGTATAACACTTTCTTTGAAGGCAGGGCCCTTGGATTTGTCAGAGCAGGAAAAGAGAGATGCTATCAGTCAACCTGGCCCTGCAAACCCCTGTAACACCATGACATCACCTACAATCACCTGCTGAAAATGAGGAAGGGCTGACTCACCTGGGTAGGACGGGAAAGTTTTTAATGCAACTCCCAGGGAGAACAGAATGTGAGAGAGTGTCAGTTCTCTCTCGTGAATTTAGAGTCAGCTGCCATGTTCAATAATGATGACATGTGACAAAGTACCTGGATTTTATGCTTTATCTGCCGTGAGAGCAAATCCACGCTTCATTCACGTCTAGCTGACCATTCATGCCCACACTGACAGGGAGTAGAAGGGGATCTGCTTTTAAAAGAAGGCAGCTTTGCTGTGTGTAACATCGTGCCTTAAACCAAAGTTCTTCTGTAATTATAACTCCATTTATTGGCTTTACCAGAATGACACTGCAAAAGCAAGAATCAGTCCACATCCAGCATGACTACCAAGTTAGGGAAGGACAAACAGGTTACTTATGGCAAAAAGATTTCTGCATTACAAAAATTCATGCAAAGCTGGCTGCAAACAGTGGTAAAAGTGGCAGGCACTCGATCACATATTGGCATTATTTATCATTCTTATGCCTATTGAGTTGTAAATAGAGATTTATAAGAAAACTTGGCTTCAAACACCCTGGGTGGACTCTTAGGAGCAAGGCCATGCACGTGGTTAGTGACATCTGGCAAGCAGCAGGGTTTTCTGTAACTCCTGATACATCCACAGCCTCGCTGTGTCCCTGAGTTTATGGTGATGGAGAGGACAGGTACAGCTCACGAATGCAACACTGCTACAGGAGAAGGGAAAATACACCAAACAACGTCAAATCACAGACGCTTGGCATGGCCTCGAGCACAGGGCAACCTATTTTTCACTCAGTGTAGCTCTCCTGCTGGGCTACTGTGGAATGTAACACAGTAATGTTTAATAAAAACAATCAGGAGACTTTCCAAATTGGAAACTCTGTGTGGAAGTGGTTTTGTTTTTGCTTGCCTCGTATGCAATCCACTCCTAGCCTGAATCACCAGCCAAAAACTAAACAAGCACAAGGATAATACCAAATGGAGCACAAAGATGGTCAGAAACTACTGAGTTTTCCACTTTGCTGGAAAACAGACAGTCTGTGTATTGTAGTAACACTGCAATGACTGAAACACCAACACTACAATCATTAGGGAGGATCCAGAACGTGCCTGAAGTGCATCTCTGGGTCTGCCAGCACTGCTGGAACCGACCTGCTCACACCAACACAATTCCCCACCTCAGCCACAGCAAGTACTGCCCACAGCAAGGCAAATCTCTGTACAGCTGGTCCATCCCACGGTTTTGTATCATGGAATCGGAAGTCTGCAGCTTATTTGAAACAGATGCAGAAGGTGGTACTGGAGTCCACGTGAACTTTTTGACAGAGCAGTAAAGTTTGCAGTCCTGTATCAGCAGCACATTGGACTGAACTTGTCACTTTTGTCAGCCCCACAAACCACCCACCAGCCAGCTGAACAAGAACTGCCTTCCTTGCTCTCCTTCTGTCAGTTCCCTGGATGGACTGTGCCTTACCTGTCCTCAGCATTGTTGGGAGAGGGCAGACGGAAACTGATGTTCCTGTCCAGCTTGGACTGACTCTTTGTCCTCTTGATGGATCCTTTCAGGCGTTTACTGAAGAAGCCCTAAAATGAGAAGTTGCAGAAAGTGAAACAGGGAACTGCTGCCAGTAATAAATCAATCAATGCCCTGTCTCTGAGTACGAGTGCAGCAGTGATTCCCAGTGATGCTGATCACAGAACAGGCTGTACTGAGCAGGAAGGCAATGACAGTTCCAGGATGTGAGAACTTCCAACTGCAATATGGAATTAGCATTACTCACGTTATGGGGGCACTTCAGTGAGCCCCAACTATGAGACGAGAAACCCCACACTTATCAATGAGGAAGGACTAGTCTTTGCCAGCAGAAGTTGTCCATATTTACCCTTTAAATCTTCGTGTGATTAAGAGTACAGATGTCTTTTACTATGAGCATCTCCTGCGCCCACAACCGCACCCAGGTTTCCCCATTTAATTTAAACACAGCACTTTAAATCCTAATTGGTAATTTCAATACTGTCACTAGCCAGAATTGAAAATTTCAAAAGATATCACACACCAGGGACTTCAGATATCACTGATAAGAAGTAAGAAGGAGAGCTCAACTCAAAAATCTACTTAGGATCTAAAACCAAATTAAATCTTCAAGAAATCTGTGTTCCATCTAAAACTGTTCACCAAACGATCTCAGCTCAAAGCCACGTTTAAGGCTGCCCCTCAGTTTCTTGCCAGCCAGCAAGTTCCTCAGGGGAGAGAGCTGCTATATTCTCCTGATAAAGTGGAAAAGAAAAGGCCTGATATCTAAATACTGAAATACCTCCCCCCCCCAAAAACCCCAACCAACCAAGAACCAGCGTATACAGTGTGCTGGGGGAAAGGTACTGCCAAAAGGGAAGAAGCAGCTCTGTGTGCCACTCAAACTCTGCCCATGACCCTGCACTTTTCTTGGGCCTGGTGTTGAAAAAGTGCCTTTGAAAAAAACCCTGTAATCAATAGATGCTCTTGGGCTTCTCTTGGGGCCACTGCTGGAATTCAAGTAGAGGATGTAGAGCACTTTCAAAGGCACTTTCAGATATTCTGACCTCTCAGCATAAAAGGTAACAAACCCAGCCACAGGGACTCAGACCTTGTGGACCCTGGCTTCAGGCCAGTGCCTCTCAGGCTACTCAAATTGCAAACATGAAATAACATGTTTTCCTCCCCTTAAGGGCAAATAAGACAAAGCTGACACGATTCAGCAGGGGTCCCAAAGTATTTACATTGAATCCCACTCATTTTTGTGCACATGTACAGATCTAAATGGGCACTGCTTTAACTTCACTGAGACATGTTCTTGGTTTAATTGAACATGATCTGACAGTACAGAGCTGACAGTACAAAAATAAAGAGTGTAAGAATGTATTTAAAGACACAAATTATTCAGACAAAGGGTGTGATCACTGGTCATCTTCAGAAGACTTGAAAACATTTGGAATATTTGCTCTGTGCACCTGGCTGGCAGCTCATGCAGAGCCAGTGCTTACAGATGGACAACCTGGGAGCAGCAGGAAAAATTCACACGTGCCAGAACTGAGCAGAGTTTTCTGACTGCCATTTGCCAAAGGAAGTGCTTTTAAATACTGAATGCAGACATAAAAAAAGGACACAGTGATGAAAAATAAGCTCCTATCTGCAGGAGTAACACCTAACTGAAAGTTTTATTTCCTTTTGCTACTTTAGAGAAGAAATCCCTGCCAATGTTTATAATGCAGATTGCACCATTAAAAAGACAAACCCACCTTTACTGCTTTTACTAGATATGTCTCTTAAATACACTTATTTCAACACAAAGCAGACTCCAGTTTGGCTCATATACCTAAATGGAATGTAATGTAAATTAAGTGTCTGAGCTTTAAGAATCATCTTTAAAGACAGTGGGAATTTTACTGCTTAAACAAACACCCTCAGACAAAAAAGACACAAATTTATTAGCCAAACTGCCAGAAACAACAAGACTATGCTCTTAATAAAAAAAAAAAAGGGGGGGTACTAAATGTTTGGCTGGATAAATCACCCCGGATGCAATTTGAAAAGATCAGTACTGTGTAAACACAGTGTTTCAAGAGGAGACCAGTGAAAGTGTAACTGTGCCTTAATCCCTCCAGAAACACATTTGAGGGTGGAAGCACAGCACAAATGCCTCTCAAAATCACAGGTTTAGGGGAAGAGGGGTGGAAAAGAGACAGGGAGAGAGATGGTGCACAAGGCGTGGAATAGGTTCACAGCAGGCTCGTCATCTCACCCCAAAGCATCAAACACTGGGGTGAAGAAATCCCAATTCTCCAACATCTAAAAATAACCAAATTCCACTGAGAATTCTATTCCTCTCATTTGAGAGTTAAGCAACAAAACTCCCTCGCTCTGCCAAGATTTCCACAGAAGAAGGGATAATTCAGCAGCCTGTGGAATTTCCCTCCACAGCTGCACGGGGAAAGCACAGAAACTGCCCCCCAGGTACTCCCAACCCAGGGGTCGTGGCTGTTGAGGGCAACTTTGGCTTTGGGAAACGCTCCCTCCAAAGATGCCAACTGCCTGTTTGTCCTTCACCTCAGAGCAGCACAATGTCCAACAAACCCAGAGACAGCCCCAGCAGGAGCTACTCAACTCCTTGACTGCTGCTCCCCACAGACACACCAATCCCTCGCCCATGCATAAGAAATCAGGACTGTCTTGGCTGTTTTGAAAGGGAAAGGTTAATTCAGCCACCAACGAATAAAACTGTTTGTAACACAGATGCAACGACATTAGGGGAAGTTTCAAAGCACTAAACCCAGGGTAAAATGAGTGATAAGAACAGGTTCCTCCTAGCCACAGCGCTCTTACCTTTCTGGGGACAGACACACTGCCTTTTGAAGCCTTGCAGCGCATCCTGAACATCTTTAATTCTCCACCAGAAGCACCAATGCATTATTAAAAAACACCAGGTGGGCAACTTCATTTACAGAGCGATGAGACTTGTTCTCTCCGAGGGGAAGGAGTGGATGGGTACAAAGACAACCCTCAAGTGACTGTGGATGACAGCAGAACTGCCTCCCCACTGCTGTGCGTGGTGAGGACATGAAGCATTTTATTTCTCAAGTTGCTCACAAGCACCTATCAAGAAAAAAGATCATGTCACAGCCAAGTGAAAAGGCTCTGCCTTGCCAGGAACATTGTGAAGCCATGGGAGGCAAAGAAGGCAGGGAAGGTAGCCAGGTTGTAAAATGGAAAGATGGAACTAGCAGGATATTCCAGGAATGAGCACAAACATGGTGAGGTTTATTATTTCCTGCAGAACAACAAAAGGCCAGTCTGGCTAACAAGGAGGTGGAGAGGTTTGCTCATGAGCCCAGTAACACTCAATATTAAAATATCTGCAGTGACTGCCTTTGAAAAGTCTCTCAGTCACTCACAAAGGAGAAAAGCAGATGAAAACAACTCCAGATCCAGCTTGGAGGTAACATACAGAGTGACTTACAACAGTCACATTCCACCATCAGCTCATCCAAAAACCTTGGCACCACTGAAGAGGTGGCTGGTGCACAGGAAGAAAACAATAAAAAACATGTTTGAATGTACAAACAAAGGATAAAGCCCAATAAAAGTAAAGTGGTATTATGTAAATCTGCCATAGCTTTCACAGTAATGCATCACTCTTCTGGTTTTCTCATCTCAGCAAGAAAACTAGAACGAAACAGAACTCCCGAAGTATAAACTGATTAAAGGCAGACAAGAGGGGGGATTTACAAATGATATGCTTTAAAGACCAACTATTTATTTTGGGAACAAAAGCAAGAAGGGATTACAGATGTATCAAACAAATAGAATGGAAATTACCTAAGCTCCTCATGCACCCTGTTACATAAGAAAACCAAGGGGCAATTTCACATGAGAGGCAGCACGTTTCACTGATTGTCAGAAGACCTTTCCTAATGCTTGTCTATAAATGAGCCCATCCAATTCTCCCCCACAAGATATTATACAGACAAATTTTTTTTTCAGCAAGATTAAAAAAGGATTATGTGTTTATATAAGGAAGAATAACATATGTAGCTGCATTAGTCAGGTTTAAAAATAACAAGAGTGAGCAATAATCATGCTTCAGGACACAAGCTGATCAACAGCAAGGATCAGGAAAGATATTTTTCCCCTGATGGGACAAGCGCTGCAGATTTGGCCGGATAACAATTCCAACTTCCCAATGAAAAATGGTCTACAGCCCCAGGAGGGATGCAGAATAGGATGAGCAAGTTTAGGGACAGTAATAAGAAACCCAAGGAAATGCAGAGGATCCCATAACAGGGATACCTTGTTAATAAAATGCAGCATAAGCCTGCACGTATTCTCTGTGATAAGCAGTCAAAAGTACTAAAGGAATCAAATTTCCAAGCCAGTGGGAATTACACTAAAATCTCCTGAAGAAGCAAGAGCTACTCCACAGCCAGGAAGGGCCACAGCAGCTTTTCAGATCCCAGCAGTGTTTTGCATGGACACAACTGGGAGCAGAGCCTCGTGGGAGCTGCCCACGTCATGCACAGCAGAAGGGAAGAGCATCCTCAGAAGCCCCTGCCCAGGAATGAAGGAGTAAAGGTCAGAAGTCTGTTTGGAGAAGAACAAACAGGGGTGATTAACAATACCTGTGATAAGAACCTGAGCGTCTCAGGAAGGGCAGGCAGTGATTTTCCTGCCCCTGGATTCTTCCTTGGCACACAGCCAGGCAGCAGCCCAACACTTCACAACACTTTCTGATAACACAGCACACATGCTAATTACAGAAATTAATGGAAAGGAGCTTTGAGAAAGCCCGTGACACAAACCTGAGAACCTGCTGCAGGAATATCTAGAAGGAGTAATTATGACAAGTGATAAGGTATCAAGGTAGAAGGAAGGGTGCAATGGGATGGGGAGGGGAGAGTGGCATGACTGCTTCTGCTTAACATCCCTGTTAATCATCCAGAAGAAAAGTTAAACAGCACATTAATTACACTGAGCCATATTAAATCAGGAGGTGAAGCGAGGGCCAGGGAGGACAGAGAAATAACACAAAGGGTTGAGAGCAATTAGAAACTGGTAACACACATTCCTGGGAACTTTAGTTCCAGGACGTGGAGAATCAGTTGAAGGGAATTAAAAGCACAAGAGCAGGAAAAGTGATAAAAAAGCCAGAAGGACTGATTTGCAGAGGATGCACTAATTAAACTTTGCATAACTTGACTAAGCCATGATTTGAAGGTGAAGAATAGAACAAACTGGTGCATATTTAAACTCGTGCTACTAAACCAAGGACAACTGGAATGTGAGCAGTGCTTAAAGCTGAGTACATTCACCACACCCTACATTAACTATGGAATATAAGGAATTGGAAAATGTTCCTGCTGTTGAGGTCCACCAGTCTGTGTCACAGCCTGGATATCCCCCTCGTCTGACTCAACACTAAAGTTGGAGGCAAAGAACAAATCTGCTCTGGCAGCAAGACAGTGTGAAGGTTATAGAGCCTATGAACAGCACTAGCCCAGAATGAAGGTACAGATGAGAGCTTGGTGAGCAGCCTGGAGACCATCAGTCACTCATTTATGCCTTCAGACACAAAATTCACAGATTAGCCAGCACATCACAGGCAAGTGATAAAAAACACTAGAGCAGATTCAAACAAATGTGTCACAGCACGAAAATCGTGGAAAGTGGACAGGAAAATGCTCATCTCTCTTACAGGGACACATTTGAGCACTGTCAGTTTGTCATGAAGGATGTCGGGATGCCTCACAAAACCCAAATCAATAATTCTATCTTTGCACTGGTGCAGAATTAAAAACGTGTAGTTGTTTGCCATGGGATCACAGGGCCAGCACAGCTCAGACTCGGCCCGGCCTGGCAGCACGGCAGGAGTGGAGCAGGGCTCTGGAGAAGCAACAACCTTGCTGACTGCATAAAAGATGAGGCTGGGCAGCCACGAGATCTCATCAAGCTTTGACCTTCACTTGGGCTGCCTGCATTGTCTTCTGTTCCATTTAGCTGTACTCTTACAGAGCAAAGAGACAGACAGCATTTCTATAGATCCAGTTATACCCTCGACCACAAACAGACCAAGGAAGGCAATCTGCAAATATCCTACTTCAGGCTTCCTATAAAAATCAGTTTATTTACTTCAAAGACTGTCTTTGGCTTTCCTGTCTCATTTGCACTTGTTTCTTTGCCTCTTTCATCTTCTTTTTTTTTAATTCCTGTTAGCCAGCAGACTTGCATGAATCATATTATTTACGATAACAACTCTACCCCAAAGAAGCCAAAACTGGGGAGTCTGAAGAGCTGTTCAGCAACTCCTCTCCACGTGAAGATGCGGATAATCTCACATTTACCCCGGATCTTCCATTCCAATGGCAGAGCAATGAGAGAATGTGTCAGGCTGCCACGGTGCTACCGGGGCTCCACAGGGCCACAGCAGGGAACGGGATGCTCGGAGATGGAGCTGCTGCCAGGCCATGGAGTGTGTGGGAGGGGAAGAGCTGGTTTCTTGCCCGTCTATGTGTCACAGTGCCTACTTGTAGCCAGTTCCCTCTGCCGCCCTCTTTGTGCAGTCAAATAATAGGCATTACATGTATTAAAAATATTACTTTTCCTATATATATATGTATATATAAACAGAGCACATCTGTCTCTATGTGAGGAGACACATTTCTGAAACACACTGAAAACTGACAAGTGGCAATTCACACAACTTCTAGATGGAGACTAATGTTTTAAGTGCAGATAAGAATACCTGGGGAAATGGGGAAGAAAAAGAAAGGACAAGCACCATGAGCTCTTGTCTCTGTGTGCACACCTGGTGCTGTGCAGTGTCAGCATTAGAATCCCCTTTAATCCCCTCAGTGAGACAACCAGAACACAGAAGGGTTTGGGTTGGAAGGAGCCTTAAAATCACCTCGTTCCAACCCCCTGCCATGGGCAGGGATGCCTTCCATTAGATAAGGTGGTTCCAAGCCCTGTCCAGCTTGGCCTTGGGCACTTCCAGGGATGGGGCAGCCACAGCTCTCCTGGGCAACCTGTGCCAGGGCCTCCCCACCCTCACAAACACGAAGCACATCCATGTAGTGGTGTGTCCTATGACTACTGAAATTCTGCTTTTCACGCACTTGTCAATTTAAACATCCATCTTTTCCTCCAGTGCACATGCAGGAGGTGGGATGACAAATTTCCTCAAGTTGACACACCAGCCCTTTAAAATAAATCCTTCATTGACCACCGCCACTGAAGAGGCTACTTAAAACACGTCTCGTCAAGGAAATGTTTGCTTAAAGGCAATTATGCTGTTATGAATCAAAATTCCAGATGCTAAAGCAATGCCAATTAGCAGCATTAAAAAAACAGATGCCTTGTTCTGAGCGAGTACCACTGCCTGGTGTTCGACAGGAGAAAAACCTGCACAGAACATGCTGGAAGCCACTGGCCTATTGAGAAGACAGCTTTGAAATAGCTGCTCGGAGAGGCAAACTTAAAAAAGCTGTAAAAGCAACTTATTATGAAAGTCTCAGCATAATTTTGTGTCAGGATGGAAGAAGGTTAAGCTGTCCCCTGCCTTAAGCTGCTTTCTGTTAGAAATCCAAGCAGTGAGGGGAAGAGGTATGGCACAGAGTCAGGGCCATGGAAAGAACAACTGAGACAGCACTATGCTGCAGCTGCCCCTCTGACATCACTGTGGGTGACAGTGTCTGGAAAAACAAAAAAATAAGTTCTCTTACTATTAATCTCCTTTATATGTAGGATAAATCCCTGTCAGATAAAGACAGCCTCACAGACAGGGATTTAATGCCGTTACAGGCACCTCTTACATCCTTGACTTGGAGCTCTTCTCAAACCACTGATCTGAGACTTCCACAGGGTGCCCAAGTCACCTGTCCTACTTCTGAGAGCTGGGAAATTCTTATTACCAATCAACAACCTGTACATGATTCGTCCCCACCTTCTCCCCCACCTATCAGGCGCGTGCCAATCCACCCCTTAACAGCGGGTTTGATTTCAGTAGTTTGGGCTCGAGTTCATCTGTATTCTCAAGCAACCCGACTTGTAATTGCAGCTTGCACCTTTTAAGCAGATCACAAGTTGTCATGTTGTTTTAAAACAGGGTGATCTCAGCTCCCACCTGCACCACAACCTGCCCAGGAGTTCCAGAGTGTAAATGGGTTACTCAGAGCAAAACCTTCAAAGGCACAAGCCTCGTCCCCAGGAGAAGGGCAGGAGGGTGGATCGTGCTCCTGGGCACACAGGTGGTGAGGCAGACAGAGCAGCAGAACTCAGCTCCACGTGGGACAAATAGCTTCTAGCTCTGTGCTGGTTTATGCCCAAGAAGAGAGTCCACGTGCTCCTTCCTGAGCCTATTTGCCTGTTTGAGTCCTAAAAGTCCAACACACCACCGGGGAAAACGAGAAACATTCTGCAAGGTCCTTGTTCTCAAAGTAAGCAGGAGCTAAAAAGTATTGGAGAACCATTAAAATGTTACTTCAAAGAGAGGATAAGCATAAAAACCAGAATTGTACCAAAATGAGGAACAAAGGGCACATAAAATAAACAATAGAGACAGTCATCAGACATTTCTGATATGCAGCTCACAGTTGTCAGACAAAGGCTACTACAATACATGGATACATCTAAAGGCTGGGGCTATTACTTATAGATGAAGGCAAAGAAAATAGAGAATTTCTTATAAATGAAGACAGAGACAAGACTTTTGAAGGCTCTCAGAGCTCAGAAATCTTCCTGGAACTCTGTGGACCATGGGCTCGGTACAAAAACCTCAAAACTTGACACAACAGGGTATTGTTTTCAAAACTTCACATACAACTAGACCAAAGCCCTTTTGTCCCCCAAGTACCACCCAGAAAACAAGTGTCTGAGGTGAGAGTCATTCACAGAGCACAGAATTGTTGGACTTGTCTAGTCCAACCCCCCTGCTCCAAGCAGAGGGAACTAGAGCACGATGCTTAGGAGTGTGTGCCCAGTTTGCTTTAGAACAGATCTCCAGGGATGGAGGCTCCACACCTTCTCCAGATAAATTGGTGCAGTGTTTTAACACAGTGAATAAAAGGCTTTTCTTATGTCCAAGTGGGGCTTATTACAGCTCAGTTCGTGCTCAGTGGCTCCATTACCTTTATTCCCTTCTGTCAGGTATTTATACACATCACTAACATTTCCCTCAGTTTTCCCTTCCCAAGGCTAAGCAATCTATTCTGCTTTAACTGCTACTTCAGGTGTTGCCTGGACTAAAGGAAAAGGCAACTCATGGTCTCTCAACAGACGTTTTAAGTCCAAGTTTTGCTCTGTCAAGGAATATCCTTCCCAATGAGGCCAGTCAGGCACCACAGGAGGTTGTCCAGCAAGGCAGTGCAAGCTACATCCTTTGAGGTTTTCCACTCCAGACTGGAGAATGCCCTGAGCACCCTGAGGTAAGTTGTTCCACCTTTGATGAGGGGACACAGATCAGAGAGTTCCCTTCCAACCTGGATCATTCTATGACTCTGAAAAGGGACTGAGTAAGGATATCCAGATATTCACTGCTTCCCTGGTGCCTTTCTCCATTCCAATACATCACAATTCACAGGATGCTTTAAACACCATGTATTCCACACACTCTGACCAACTTTAATCCTTTAATTATTTAAATAGCTCTCATTAAATCCTTGGCCATCATTTATTTTAAAATGACACGACGTAGGACTTATCCCAAACCTAAGTTTCACACACATCTGGATCTAAAGGGAGCTAAGCAGTGTGCTTAAAAGGGATGAGTGTTATCTAAAGCAAAGCAAGAACATATGCACAAAGGTGTAGAAATGGTACTTGTGTCCAGAAATGGTACTCATGTCCAGAGAGAATATACCAAAAACTCCAATATTCACTAATTCTTGTTCTGTTTTCCCTCTGGTTTTAAAGTAGGCAGATTACTTGCCAAAAGAAGAGTATGACAATCATTGCAATAATCAAGTTAGGAATTTTAAAATATGAACCTGTTAAAAAAATTACTGAGCCCCTCGTTTTCACTTGAGGCATTTTTCCTCAGTCTAATAAGATAAATACCTTTGTGCTCTTGGACACATTGGCCTAAGACTAAAACAAGCAAGGAAATCCAGGCTGTAACTGAAAAACTCTCATGCAGACTCACAGCCAACCAAAGTCAGGACAAAACCCAAAGGGTTAAAGAGGAATTAACACACCTGCAGAAATTTCGTCTGCTTCCAAAGAAACCAAACAGCCATTTCAATTTTCTATGTATTTCACTGGTGTGAGAGAAAAATAACACATGCTATAACCGACCCAAAGGAACTCTTTTCCTAGTCAAGATTGAATATGGAATGTAATCCCTGGAGGCAACTTCAAAAGTATTTATATAGGTTGCTGCCCACATTAACTCTGATGTTTCACTATCTGCAGCTTTAGATCAAGGCAATGAAAAGCAGCAAGTGTGGGATCTACCAGAAACCTCACTGATACACAAGACACTTGACAGCAAAAACTCTTTGTAAACTGGAAATACGAACGGAATATTCCTTCCCCCCAACCGTCCCAGCTTGGTTTACACTGTGATATTTCAATCTTCTCCCCCCATTCCAAGAGAGGAAGGCACAGGACACTTACTGGGACTCTGAAAGGAGAGGTGTTCGGAACATCCATGGAGCTGGGTTTCTCAGAGGTGCTGGTCCCCGAGATGCTCCGTCTGCGAGGAGATCTCTCTGCTGGGACCTCTGAGGGAGAGAAGAAGAAGAAGGTGGTGAATGGGTGCCTGGGGGTGGGGAATAGTCAGGTTTTGTGCCCTGTAGGACAGACTCCTCAGCAAAGTTTTGAGGGCATTACTAAACTGCTGAATCGACCCACCTATGGCTCTATATCTTATTTACTTACTAAATTACAAAGGCATTTTTCACTGGCAGATCCAAGGTTGAGAACCTGACTTGACTGTAGGCAATTCAAATTTAAAATTCTGGTAAAGATCAATACTCGGACATATTTAATATTCTGTTACTGTTTGAGAGACAGTATTCAGAGAACTTTAATATATTTTTTTAATTTAATTTTTTTTTAATGTAAGCAATGCAGTAATTAGCAGATAATTACAGTCAAGACCCAGGGAAGCTCAGTTTTAGTCCCAACTGAATGCAATTTGACAAAAGGTCAAAGTTTGCTCGTGTATGATCCCACTACTTGCTCAAACCATACAACCATCAGAAGACTTATAAGTGCCCGGGAAATATGACATATATATCTCTGCAGATAAAAAAAAAAAATAGGTCAACTTCTCCTCATTCTGGCAGTATGACCTTACTAAGGCACGACTTTGGCATCTTAAATCCATGCAGGCTGATGTGATGAGCACAAATATTCATCAAAGCTCTTTTTTCCCCCTAATATAAATACTAGAATAATAGCATATTAAAGTACACATAGCATCAACACACACCTACCGCACATAAATGCATTTTGATATATAGATATGCACACAGATACCTTTATCACAAGTGCTGCCCATCTCCGGCTCAATTGCCAGACTTTAAGGAATCCAGCTTCCCAAAACACCCCCCAGCACGGGGAGGGAAAAAACCACTTCCTAGCGGGAAGTCCATTGTTATCTTCTGAGCCTTAAAGAAAAGGAGCGAGCCGTGACTCCAGCCAGTGACATCTTGACTCCTGCCCTTCTCCTTTCGGGAGAAGCCAGATGCGGCTCAAAGTTGCCGTGCCCTGGGGATCGCCGCTGCTCCCAGCGCAGGGAACGGCGCCTGTGCCAGGGCTGGAGCGGAGCAGGCGAGCGAGGCAGCGGCACACAGGACTGCAGCTCTTCAATCAATCGCTCCGGCTGCACATCCTCATTAGTTACTTTCAGGCTATTAACAGACGCCCAACTGCCGCCTTCCCTCCGCCACCGAAAATTTCACTGCACAGCCCGAAGCCGCAGCAGCAAAAAACGAGGTTTATGGAGGGAGACAACCAGCTGCCTCCGAAGAGCCGAAGGAAAAAAAGGAGAGGAGTCTTCTTCGGGGATAACATTACTTGTGATGGCTTTGCATCCCGGATTCTGATTTCACCAGAGTTATAATACGTCTCTCCCATGGATGCTCGGAGGTTGACAAAATGGAGCATAGCGGAGGAGAGGCTGAGGAGTCCGGACCCTGCACTAGTAGGGTCTCACACGGCAGATATTTAGCTTTAAAAAAACCTCGAACCGCTGGCATTGAGCCTCTCCGTCAGCGCGGGGAAAGGGCGAAGAGCCTCCCAAAGTGGGCAAAGAAAGTGTGACACACGAGGCAGCTCCCAGTGGGAGAGGGACAGGGCACGGCTGACCCGGCTCACACTGTGAGATCGTGGGAGCCACGACACTGAGACCCTTCGGGGGACACTCCACACAAACACCGGGCACTTTCTCCTACAGCCGAGGAGTCATCCATCCATCGCCTGTTCCAGAGCATCGGGGCACCTTTAGAGAACAAAGCTCTTGGAGCAGGGCCAGTGCCATCCCCAGGCTTTTGGGTAAGTCAGTCCCACCATCTCAGCAGCCTTTGCTGTGCTGGCAGTTTTATCTGAAGATGAGCTTTAATATCACCAGCCACCTCCCTTGCCTGTATGAAAGGAAACTTAATTTTCTGCAGCTCCTCTAAGTCCTGCTCTGCCCAGAGAGCTGTGTTACACGGGGTTTAAGTGGCTGCCTCTGCCATTCCCGCTGTCCACGCAGAGGAGGCAAAGGGGAGCGATGCATTCCAAGGAAACTGGAGCATCTTTTCTGTTCCATTCAATAGTAACACGTAACAGAATAGGTTTGGCTTTCTCCGCTTCTCACGCGCAGGAAATCACATCAAAGCTGCTCTGGTAATTCAAAACAGCCGGTTAACTTTGCTGAGTCATAAATGAAAACAGGAGCCTGAATTCCCCACTCCTTCCAACGTCCTGCACGAGGGGCACTTTGGGAAAGAGTTTAAACTTAAACTGAATGGAACTGAAGAGCTACCAACAGGGACTGTGCCTGGCTCCCCTTGCCTTCCCCCGGCAGCAATCCAAGTTCTCTGCAAATAAAACACTGAGATTTTATTGGTAAAATGAGTCTTCTTTTATCAGACCATCACAGAAGTGTAGCAAATGGGGAAGGGAAAATAAAATATTCACTAGGTGCCTGCAATGAACTAAAAATACTTTTCCTCTCTTCTCCTTCTAAAAAAATAAGAGCAAATAAACACGGTTAGTCCCTAGGAAAAGGAAGACCCAGATCTAGCAAAATTGTCGGGATTTGTTAAACAGAAATCAAAAGCTGAAGGAACTTGCTGTGACACCCGTAGAACAGGATTTTTGCTGAGTCGTGGAAAAGAAATCTGTACTGTCACCAGCAGGCAGAAAATCAGACAGTTCCCTCCCCTGCTCCACTGGTAATGCTCGAGGCTGCTCTTGCATAATCTTCACCTGCTGTAAAAATCAATGCACCTCTCCTCGCCTTGGTATTAAATTACAACTGCTTTCTGCATTGCTCACTCCCAGCGACCAAGGCCACAGATAAATCACATTGTTTACCCATCAAAACAAGCTGAAACCCTTTTCAGCCACTCTCAGTTGAAGAAAATACTAAAAAAAAGGCAAAAGGTGAAAAATAAAAGGGTGACAGACATTCCCCTCTTTAACTTTCAACAAATAATTGTAGAATCCTGCACTGGTTTGGGTTGGGAGGGACTTCGAAGATCATCCAGGCAGGGGCACCATCGAACAAATGAATTGTAACCATCCATATGGGACACTTTTATCACCTCATATATTAGCGACACTCAGTAATGTTTATGTAAATAAATATTTATGCAAGTAAGGATTTACACATTACCCAGTAATGGTTCCAAATTAGCCGGGCCAATTACTCCTCTGGAGAGGGAACTGCCCAAGGATACAATGAAGAAAGGTCTCTCTTACCATCCCATTGCTTCACTCCCTACCCAAAGCTTGTTTTGTTGGCTGGGAGGCAGGTTTGTGGAAGGCAGGTGCCACCACTAGAGCAGCAGTGAGGATCACCCTCCTTTGAAGGCAAACCCTCCCTGCCACAGCGTTGAAGCCTCAGTGACCTCTGGTCAGTACAAGGCTCTGGGGTTTAACCCAAATTTCCTGTTGCTGGGAGCTCTGGGCACTTGCAATCCAAGCCTTGCTGCGGTGGGAATTTGTATTCTCACTGTGAAGAGCTTTTTCTCCAGGTGGGAGAAGCAGAGATCAAACGAAGCTCCAAGCTTTGAGGAAAAGCCACACCAGGCAGGAAGGGTTGGGAGGTAGAAAAGGAAAATAAAGAGGAAACGTCTCAACAGCATCTTAAAGATAGGTATTGCCTAATGAAATAGGAAGCCTCACATCAAAATAAATAAAAATGTTCATGTTTTATCGTGTAGTCACCATCCTCTCATTTTGCTCACTTGGGGAGAATTCAGACTTGGGCCCAATTCACAAACTGTCATAAAAATTTCACTAAATGCCTGTGTAAGAAGCTTAAGCTAAAAGCAAACTCAACGCCCCTGATCTGTTTTAAGTCCTGAAGTCCAAGTTTGTGCTCTGACTAGAATACATTATGCAAATCCTGCAAGGTAGAACTTAAAGGGAAAAAAATGGAAATTTGCAGGGTTAGTTTTTTCCACATTTATCAAGGCGACTAGACAAGGGAAAAACGTCACAAGAAGAGAGATCAGAACGAATGCAACCAAGTCACAGCACACTGAAGTGCACAAAAGCTGCCAAGCCTGGGAAGGGAAACACAAAGGGAACCCTGCAAAGCTCACTGGCTATAGAACTTCAGCATCAAACAACTGCCAGATTCCTTCCATGATCAAAACCTCTCCCAGTCCATTAGCAGCGGTTTGAAAAGAAGATACTGTGCTTTACCAGGAACTGAGTCGATCAGAAAAGTCCTGGAAGGTGATCCAGGTAACTGTAAAAGGTTTTTTAATTTACAGACAGGTAATTCTGTTGGTATTAGACACTTGGATTGTGCTGGTACATAAAAGAAGTGTAACTGAATTAGTGCCCAGTTCAGAAGGTGCACATCAAGCAACCTAAATGACACTTTAAGTCACTTAAAAGACATTTAAGTCAGTGATTCTTAAATGACTTTACAGCCTGAAAGACAAGACCTAACACGAGAAGCAGATGAATGCTAGAGGAGGCCGAAAGAAAGAGCACGAATATCACAGGAGAGAATAATTTTGGGGTTTAAAGTATGAACTCTCACAATTTACTTTCCGTGAATGTTCAGAGGAAACTGTATTTATTTAGTGAGTACACACAACATTACCTGTTCTTAGACTGATACAGTTGCTTTGAGGTAAAGGAATGAATCCTCCAGATCTAAAAACCAGAAATTAAACAGATCCACATTCCTAAATTGCTCAACAAACCCTCTGTGAGATGTGTGTGGCTGCACAAAATTTGGGGTAGGTGCTCCTTTCAAACCTCTAAAGCCTCCTTTAATGGTTGGCCCCACACACAGACAAACAAATGGCCTGGACAACTTTGTGCCAACACAAAAGCAGACACAAGGAGCTCCTGCCCGTGACCTGGAGATGCTGATGTCCTCGTTAGTTCCTAATGATCTTGGACCGCCCCTGCTCATTCAAATTACCTTGTGTTTGCTGCAGAGAGATTGCACACAGACAATTAACGCTGATCAGCTGACTCATGGTAACTCCTTCCTGCAACCTAATTTGTTTAGAGCCTTATGACTTAGACACACATTAGTACGATATCAATATTTATTGTCCTCGTTATTAAACAACAGCCTTGAGCCACAGCTTTCCAAACCAATCCTTTTGTGGGATTGTGAATCTCTGTGAATCGAGGCATTCTCTAAAGAGCAATCCTTTGGGATAGTCTCACAAGGGACTACTGGCTCTTGGAGTCACCAACACTCAACAGCTCTTTGCTGTTCCTCTCCATGGCCCAGGAGGCTGCTCTGAGCCTCAGCACCTCTTGTGGCAGGATTTCACCCCTGAGCAGTAAGAATTATTGTTATAAACACAGAAAAAATCCCAGTGTACTGTAGGCATCTGAGGGATGTCTCTGAACCTTAAACATGATCCTGGAGTTAAGACACTCTTTGGGAATTTTTATTCTAAATGCATCCGTACGTTTTTCTTAAGAGGAAAAACTTTGAGCAGTGTCCCCTGATTTATCTTCCTGCCATCACACAGTTCAGGAGCCAGTGGAAGTGGGCTGAACTCAGGGATCAGCTCCTCCAAAGGCACAGAGAAGAAAAGCAGAGCAGTAACAGAGTTTAGTCCAGCCCAGTTCATTTGCTGCACTGCACGTGCCCATTTACAGCCCAACCTCTGCCCAAAGTGTTTGTAACCATTTCAAACAGGCTTAATTAACCAGCTCACACCACTTAAAAGCTTCTTAAAAAGAAACAAGGTCAAGTAACTGAAGGACTGAGGAAATTAAGCACCAAAGTAGTAAAGGCTTCCCAGTAAAGCACTAAACCCCAAACAATACAGTTAGTACCCTACCGTACCAAGAAAGGAGAGAAGGCTTTTCTCATCTTCCATGCTGCTATCCAGCCATTCGGCCACATGCCCAGGAGAAAGAAGACTTATTCTCCAGCCAGAAAACTTTTCCATACAGAACACAGTAAGTGAACGAAGCAGGGTAGGAAGGGTAAGGAGGAGCTGATGTCCCTGGGATTCCAGTACTCCAGTTATTGTCTACACTGACCACATGAGAGAGCGTGATCCTGCCCCGTTCTGCCAACCCTACACCTGACACAGCAGGCATGGGTGGGAGCAGTGAGTGGGATCTGCACTCCTTGTCCCTTTGTGTCAGGTTTCAGTCCGAGCGGGAACAGAAAGAAGGCAAAAAAGGGGAGGAGGGGAAACTGAGGCTTTAAAATCCAGAAGAGGTAGCAGGTTATGAGAGAATGAATTTAAGTAAAAAAAAACAGGTCTCAGTGCTGAAGAAGCTCAAATGAATGAGCAGAGCAGCTCATCAGCTACGTGCAATGTATCCCTAGCAGTGCTCACAGTGTTGGCTTTGTTTGAAGGCTCAGGTATTATGCTTTACGCCAGAAGAAAAAACAGCGAGCTCAGAGGCAATTTAAATCCCCTCCCCATTACTGACGAGCCTGCATTCCCCTGTTTACAAGCCCCTTCCTGCTCCAGCTATTATCCCAGCATCCCAGCCTTCCTCACAATGAATTTGTTCATGCAATGGCAGGTTGATCAATCTGGGAAGAGGAAGCTCCCACCCCTCCCTCTCCCCTCCTCCTGCATGGCGGCGGCATTGATCGGCAGTGATGGAACCGACAGCAGGAGACAGGGAACTGCTCCTCATCCTCCTCGGATAAACGCGAAATAATCCTGCCCGGCGCACACGGGGAGGATGCTCTGCACGGTTCTGCCATGGGGACTGGTCGCTGTGACTTTCGGAGGGGTCACATTTAATCGTAGGGGATTTACTCCGCACAAAAGAGCATTTTACAGGTTTACACAGGCGGGAGAGAGAGAGAGACTCCCGGTAAGTGAGGGACTCCTGGGCCCCACAAATCAAAATTGCCTTTGTCCTCGGGGGATGGAGCTGATGCTCTGATCAAACCGCACTCTTTAAAGAGACAGCCGCCTTTTGTTCACCAGTTTCTGAACCTGTCTTTAGTTTAAATAATTTATACAGGTGCCAATCCCTATTACAGACAAGGACATTTCGGTGACCACTGGCTAAAACCCGAGTTAAAACCACGACACCGAAAAGCCATTAGATCAGCAAAGCAAAAAAAATTACAGACCAGCCGACGAATGAAGAAAAATAAAAAAGGAGCTACCAAGTCCCAGCAGGGAGGAAAATTCCAATTACTAAGACAAACGGTAGCAAGCACTGCTGGTGCAGGACAGATATTTTCATAAAACACCTGCCAAGCGGGGCAGATGCTCCGTGGAATTCCCAATTAGCAATGAGGGAACACGGGACAGGCAGTTCTGGAGGGAGGTACCACGACTGAGCTCACCAGTCCTGTTCACTCTGAACAAGTCCAGAGGAGAAAAGAGGGATGAAACACCAGAAACATTCCCTACACCATATAAAATCCATCACCAGAAAGATCTATTTCCCATCTGTGCAAAAACAGCTGATTTTTTTTTTCATAAAAGGAGCTGTTCCAACAAATTTCCCTCTGTGTGTGGGAGGACGACTTTTTGCCCAACTTCTACAAGTAGAACCTTTCTTTGAGTCATGACTGTGCAAACTGATGACGTAAATCTACTTGCAAGAATAATGGAATCAAAGAAATTTTGGAGAAAGACCAAAATAACATTCTAATCCTATCTGGTTGTTCAATGGGATATTGAAATTTCAACTCCTTACTTTGAGTTCCAAACAAACGCTGTGCCCACAACCACCTGAGTGACTTCTGATTAAAAACTGGTTTAAATTGCAATATTAACTATCAACTCCACAAATAAGAGGTCCTAGAGAAAACACAGCTATGAGTATTGATTTCCCATAAATGTTCACCAATTTTGCATCTTTTCTAGGAGTACAAATCATGCACAGATCCCCTTTTGCCTCCCTGACTGCCTCATCTTGTATCATAACTTAACTTTATTCATTTCTTTCAATGTTTTATAATGTTCACGATAACAGGGGAAGCATATTAAATATCAAACATGTCACTGGCTTATTGGAGCATTTTAACATATGGGAACATTAAAAATTTGGTAAAAAATGGAGGCAGAACTGGCAACGACTTCAGTCAGAAGGATGCAACTAGGAAGGAAAAGGACACTGAGGTTTCTGATAAGCAGATTTATCCTCTGCGGTAACATTCCTCAACTCACAGAGGTGGGAAAAACCTGTATAAATACTTTTCTATTATTAAACTTCATTTTGTGTGGTTCAACAGGTCACAATATCATGCAGGAAGCCTGTCTGCGATGGGCTGTCAGAAGGTGGAGGGACACATCAGAATAAAAGCAGGAATTAAAAAGTCGTTGCAAGTAATTAAGCCATGAACACCCTGCCACTAGAAATCCTGGAGTTTTGAAGTGATAGATAGGTGCAGAAGAGCCACTGACATCTAGAAGCACCAAATCCACCTAACCTGACTCGAAACACCTTTAGAACATCCCCCAGTGATTTCATCCATTCATTGGATTATTTCCAGTTGAACAAAGGCCTGTCTTCCAGAAAAAGGGACCTCCAGTTGTAACCAGACACTGAAAGACATAAAGAGCCTGCCTGATCCTTGGGTAAGCTGTTCCAATGGTTAACTCCACTCCTGCTCAGCAAACTGCTCTTTAATTCCAAGACTGAATTTATCAAACCTCATCTCCCAAGCACTGGGCTCTGGCTGGCTTTGATAGTCCATTATCAAACTCTGGTATCACAAATGTCCTCTCTGTTTACATCCTTTGAATACTTAGTTTCAAACAATCCTTTCAAATATATCTTCAAACTCCTCTGGAGCATTGATTTTGATTTTTAAACCTTTTGTTTTGCAAGGAAACCAGAGACTGAACTTGCTCCACAGCTGGAGGGATGTAGCGCTGCTCACAACAGAAGAAATAAAAATTTAAGAAATAGCTTCTTAAATTTGCCTTAAGGGAGGCCTGGTGCTCTGGAGTTTACCAAAACCTGCTCAAAAGTCTTATCCAAATTTTCCAGGACAGCCAGATTGTGAGATAAAATGCAAATCAGCAGGAGAGGAATATTTAAAACATGACTAAATTTTCATTGGGACCTACCAACACTGGGGCTTTGTTGAATCAATGCAAATCCAGACACAAATTGCTCTACTGACCAGAGAGGAACATAGGAAAATATAGAAAGGTGGGATTGATCCGCAAAGTATAGTAATAAAAAAACCCCCAAACAAAACAAAAAGCAGGAGTAAGAAGAAGCCAATGTCTGCCTGTATAAAATAACAGATAAGAGCACCAGAAAACTTCTTTGAAGCATTTGGGTTCATCTCTCTCCCCCCCTGAGTCCACAAGGCTGGAAATTAAACCAAGCCCTTCTATTTTGGAACATCTTATATAAACTAATCATTCCCAACTCGTGTACATTCCTCCCTGGTAATTCCCCGTGTTCCCATCAGTGCCTGAGCTCCTGCAGTTGTCACAAACGTCACTCTCCTGCAGTTCTGTGTCTGAAACCTGTGAAGTTAAGCAGCTTTTGCCATCCTGTGAATTTGGAAATTAGCATTCTCGATCAGTAAAACCACCCAGAAGTGCTCGGATTTTTTTCCACAGGAATTCTGGTAAACGATAAATCACAATATATGCAAATAGTGGAGCGCAGATGCCTTGTGATGCAGATGCTTTGCAAGCCATGGTGGTATTATAAATCATAATGTATTAATGTTCTCTGCATGAGGCACTTACAGGAGGAGGAAAAATGGGTCTTCCTCGCACTGGGGACAGGCTCTGACAGCCTGATTGATGGATATTGCTGTAGTCAGGAGATGATGTCTTCACAGCCATGTCCATTAGATATTGTACACCCAAGTCATCCTTATCAAAATGTTTTACAGATAATTTAGGAGCGAATAAGAAACAATAAACATTTCTCCAAGTCCTGCTTCAATGCCATGCATCAGGCTAAACTACTCAAGGTGGGAAAAACCTGTATAAATACTAGTTATTTGAGGTATTTTGCCACAGAAAAATGCAAAGCAGTAATAACTTTCTCACCCTGTTTTCAGTACCATAGCATGGAACAAGCAGCTGGCTGGAAAATAAGTTTCCCAGACATCTAAAAATGCCAATTCTCTATGTGAAAGACTCAGTTTTCTGCATTAAATCATTTTCCATGCCTATCTATAATGGAAGTAATTTTGCTTCGAGAAGCCACATTAGAGTGTAACAAGCCTTCCAAGCACACTGTAATCCAGCTCAGGATGGACAAGGCTGAGGAGCACATTCTGCATCAGGAATCACAGGGGAAAGACTCACAATTATTTGGGGACAAGGAAAACTCTTTTGGCTTAAGCTACCTAAGCAAAGGCAGTGCATAGTGCTGTGACACAATGCAGAGTGACTGTGCTGCAAAGTCAATCAAGAGGAGATTTACACCAGACTGGAGGGGCTCTGGACAGCCCCTCTGGAGCGTGGCAAAGTACACAGAGAGCCCTTTTTAATCAGGGAAAACAAGAAATGGATGGACACTCGAGTGTCTCTTGAAGCCAGTCCATTTTGCTGTGCAAAGTGACACCGTGCTGATGAAGTACCAGCCCACACATGCACAATATCACCCAGTGTTGTATCCTCTCAGATTGCCTAATGAAGTGATTTCAGCACAGCCACTGATCTCTGGCACTCACAGCTCTCCCCCAGCTGCAGGTGACACCTCCACACAGCACAGCACAGCACTGAGCAAGACTTTCCAGGGTCACAGTCCACTTTCCCTTCCACAGTGAACCCCACCAGCCTTCCCAACCCAGCTGGAGGGCAGAGCAAAGAATTTCCTAAATAACAGGAATCCAGGGGCAGCAAAAGCTGTGCCTGCTGACAGCCTGGAAAGATAAATAGGGACAGAAAGGCTCTACATGAAGGTGAGAAAAACAACAAACCTTGAATTTCTCGAGTATACAACACTAAAGGTATTTCTGCTGGGCAGAATAGATGGATTTACAGAACTTCACTGATGAAGCAATCATGTTGAGGGTTTTTTCCCCTATTTCCACACCGACTTAATTACATTTTTGTCCTCGGTCCAACTTCAGGTATCCTCAGCAGAGCCAAGGGACTCGACTAAGTTACACTGCTAGCAGGATGGGAAGTTTGTAAGTACCTATTAATGACCACTCCAAAAGCATTAAGCTAATTTAATTCCAAATTAGGGCCAAGACGTTATTTACAGAGCCAGCCACTCTGGAGTGCCTTTCCAGACTGTGAACCATATGTCTCATGTCAACAGACATCTTGTACAGAAGCATGAATACACTCAGCTATATATTTAATGAGCAGTGTTATTAAGTATAGTTATTAAGTAAAGGGTACTTAATTTCCGATGCTGGTATTCACATGATGACTTTTTTCCCCAAGAATTTTTCTTGCTCACCTTGCAGTGGTTTGCACAACTCATGCCTTCTGAAGTGCTGTATTTTGTGAAAATAATTGATTAAGGCAGATTTGTTGGCGGGCTTCCATCATTCATGTCGGTCTCCACTGTTACTTCCTGAGTTGCTGTTTTTCCTTGGGCAGAGAGGCTCAAACAGAGCAGGGAAACAGCCAGCACTGATTTCTCTTATTTAAACTCATTTGGATGACATCTCCAACAAACAAACACGTGAAAGAGCAACTTAGTGAGGGCTGGGCTTTGGGAGGTGGTTGGTTTGGGGCCTTTTTGCCTTCTGTGACTACACATGATCACAGAGATAACAGAGAGCAAGGATTTTGAGCAGAACATGAGAGATGACTAAACATGAGGGAGAACCAAGTGTCTTACCTTTCAGTCTGCATCATTCTGGTGCTATCAGAATGCCCTAGACCTACAAAGGTGGCTTCAAAGTCACCATGATCAATACATGATGACCTACTGACCATGACACTTCTTGGGCTTCTGGTCAGATCCCCCTGGAGCTGCCACATCATCCCATCAACTTAAGCAGCATTTACCCTCTTCCTACAGGGTTTAGCACAAGGTAGCAGCCTTGCAGAGCACCACCCCCACGAGTTCAACTTGCTTGTTTTCAGCACAACCTAAACACCAGCGATTCCTGCAGAGCAGGCCTGAGGGAGCTTTACTCCACCCTGAGGTCAGTGCTCACTCCCTTCTCATGTCAAGAAACCACAGCTTGGCCAACATCACCAGGTGGGAGTTGAACTCTCTTGGACTGGCACAGACCAAAAAGAAAGTCGCCTACACCTCTCACACCAGATAATGAGACAGAAAACCACCAACAAACAGCTCTTGGTGTCCAGCAGCCTGAAAGCACGTGGCTTGCACTCACCAGGGACGCAGCAGAAAAGCAGCAGCATTCAGAGAACAGGAGGTTGTAACCAGCAGTGCAACTCCCTACCCCTGCCCATGGATCTTGTGGTCTCACTCCCTCTTACTACTCAGTTTCACCTGTATTTATGTGAAGACTGCATTAATCTCTACATAAGCACCAAAGGCCTTGCCAAACAACAGAGAAAGTGCAGCACACGGAGGGGTTTTTTTAATCTCTTCCCAAATCAGGGACCAATTTAGTGGAGCAACAAGGAAGCACAGCAAGGGAAGAGACTGCACAGTTCAGGGAATTTTTACAAGGACATAACAAGTCCCCCATCTTGTGGACATGGGCTTAATTTCTGACTGATGCAATATCTTAGAGCTTCTTCCTTGGAGCACACAGCTGACATTTTGGAGTGACCTTAGGACATGTAAGGCCAGGGCTTCAAGAGCATGAATGCTGTAAAAGCTGGCATTAAAATTAGGCTGTGTTTTGTACAGTTGGCATTTTTTCTGTAGCCACTACCCCTGGAATCAAACGAATGTGGAGACAATTACAGCCTCTATTCTTGAAGAAGGACATGGCTATCACAGTTTGAGTGCAACTGAGGTTGGAAATCTGCCTGAAGCCTACTCCAAAAAGGACCAAAACAAGCAGGAAATCGAATAAATAGACAGACAAGGCTTCCATTTTCAGTGCTTGTGGTTGGTGACACTTTTGAAGGCTGCCCAGAGACTTGACTCTGAGCAAATGTGTTGATGGAGCTGTTTCACTTCTCTGGCCGGTGTCTGTGTCCCAGCATTGCCCTCCCAAAGTCCCTGCTGAGCAGGCTGCAGGTGCAGAGGAAGAAAAATGCACTGTTGTGTCACCACAGCAGATCCACCGCCTAGATGAACAGCACTGTACAGCAAGGGAAAAACAGATATCAGGAAAAAAAATTCTCCACTGAAAGGGTGGTCAGACACTGGGACAGGCTGCCCAGCGAAGTGGTGGAGTCACCATCCCTGGAATTGTTCAAAAAACGTGTGGATGTGGCATTTAGGAACATGGTTTAGTGGCGGCCTTGGAGGTGCTGGGTTAAATGGTTGGAGTTGATGACCTTGGAGGCATTTCCCAACCTTAGGGATTCTGCGGTTCTACACAGACTCACCACAGCTATTTGTACCTGGCACCATCTGCTCAGAGAACCAGCTACTACTCTGCAAGCCAATTTCTGAAGTTGTGTTTACCACCACAATTCCAGCACCTTTCCCATTAAATCCACAACGTGTGTACTCTAAGTCTGGAGACAATTTCACATGTGGAGATGACTGCTCTAGCCGCATCATTTGCTTCTTGACTTTCTGTGCAGATATTCCTCTCCCTTACCAGGAGCAGTCACCCAGATAGGTAGAAAACTAAATGCAAGAGGATCATTAGGTCCCAGTTTCAAATCCCACCATTATCAGCCCTCCCCCAGAAAACATTTGTGCTGTCTGATGCCAATTATCCAAGAAATCTAGGTAAAAGGAAATATTCCTTTTGTGGAGAATTAAAGCTTGGACCAAGTACATACCTCCACAGGCTGGAAAATGATCTGTCTCTGGATGTCAACGAGCCACTTACAAATGCCATCCATACCCTGTAATTTGCTGCATCCCAGAATCCTCTGATTTCCAACACTGAATGTTACACTGACTCCCAGATACCAGAAAGTGGCAAAGGGGAGGTCAAGGCTCAGTGTACCAGAGTGCCCCTGCCTCCTGCGTACACACAAATGAAGCTAACTTGTTCCCAGGAGCTTTAAAGAGCCATGACAGATCTTTCTGACACAAGTCACCTCAAGTATTCATCGCAATCACACCATTTTCCCCTCCCAGGGATTTTAGAGAGAGCAGCAGATAGAGCTGGGCACAACACGAAGAATTTGCAGGAACGTAAGTTGCTGCTCACGTCTGCCTTCCTCAACTCCCCGGTATTGTACTCTTAATTCGCTACCCTATTAACATGTTAATTGTAGGAAAGAGCCCCCAAAAGAGGCAGGAAATTCTAAAGGGAACCTCCTGGTAACCACCCCAAAAATCACCTAAATGAAACTTGGAAGGGTCTGGCATTGTGATGCCTCGAGGCTTTCTGAGCACTTTGCCAAAAGTCTGCTTGGTTTTCAAAGAAACACGTGTTTGTCCAAAAAAAAACCTAAGGCAGAAGGTTTTCATTTTCTGATCATGTAATTCAAAAGCGGCTGCAGAACAAGCCCATTGGTTCAGACTCACAAAAACACCCTCTCCGAGTTGGTAAATTAGTATTCACCCCGTCTCAGATGAGGAGGAACATGACTAAGGAGGACGTCGTAATCAGCACCTATTAAAGCAGGTTTCCAAGGTAGAAAACATTTGACTCAGGAGATTCAGTTCCCAGCTTCCTTAGACAAGACTTACTGCTTTTGTACCTACTGAAAAATGTTTAACTGTGTCAAAAGGCAGGAAAATGAAACGCTTGCTATCACTTACTGCACTTTAGGACAAAAGCTGCTGGAAAAGCAAGTGGCATTGCTAAGCGAGGAAAAGAAATCCTCTTTTTTCTTAGGAGCAACCTGTAGGATTCCCCAAACTGCTTTGATTTACCAACACTTGCTGGACAACAGGAAGCCAGACTGGCAATATCCTGTGCTGGAAACATCCTGCAATGCCAGCCACAAGCAAACACTGGCAAATATTCAGAAATCCAGAAATCCAATGTCATTTAAAAATGCACTGACTTATGCAAGGTAGGTAAAGGGTTTCAATGCGAGGGAGAAAAGATAACCCTCATGATTTTAAAAGTGGCAATAAAAGAGAGTTTTAACTCTGAAAGTTGTTACAAAACCTTGTTTCTCCTCTTTGCATCTGCATGATCCCCAAATACTAATATTTAACCTAGGTACCAGTAATCCACTTTTCCATTCATCCCATTAAATCCATGTAAAGAGTGCTTAAAAAAACCTGTGTTTAAAGCTGAAATAAAGAGCTGATAATGCAATATAGATAAAAATACACAGATAATATAGATATAATGCAATATAGATAAAACCCCTTCAAGTTTCCAGTTGCTTTGAGTCTAATCCCTTGAAATCTCCAGCAAAACACCTCCGAGCCTCCCCCCCCGCCCCGTGCCGGGTGTCCGGAGGGCTCTGTCTCACCTGTGCACTGCATTCTCCGGGAATCCTACCACCTCCACCATGGTCCTGCTGCCGGGATTCCCGGCAGGGAGCAGCGGAGCCTCCGCACCCCTCCGGAGCTCCTGAGCCCGGCTGGAATGCAGCAGAGCCGGAGCCGTCCAGCGCCAGCCTCTCTCCTCAGCTCCTTGGCTCGGGGTGAACAAGAGCCGCCCTCCGCTCGCCCGCCTTCCCTCTCAGCCTTCCCCCCGTGCTCCCCCAAAGCCAGCGGCAGCTTCTCCCCGGGATGGGCAGCCGCTCCATCCCTGCCGAAATTCAGGGAGTTCAAGCAGCTGCCTCCGAGTGTAAAATCGGCTCCAGGGAAACTTGAGATATCCCTGCCCGCACTGTCCGGGCTGCAAGAAGCCGAGCAAGACGAAACCAGCCGGACGAGGAACTACAGCTGAACGTGGTTTTTGAAACTTTAAACTTCGTTTGAAGGTGTTTTCCCCACTTCAAATGCTTCCCTGGCTTAGGAAATACACGGCCCCAAAAAAGCCCCACGAGTCACCTAAACAAACAATGAACTTCCCCAGCCCTCCACTTTGTTTTCTGCGCTGCCTTTTATTTTTGTCTTCAGATTCAAAGATCTGTGGCTTTGAAAGTGAAATGGTGAAGTCTGATACCAGACGCCTTTTCCTGAGCTCTGTTATTCTTTTTTTTTTTTTTTAAATTATTATTTTAGCAGTGCTGAGAGCTGAACTTCCAGGCACAGCATTTTTATTTATTTATAGCTCTTCAAGGCACAGCGGCCAAACCCTCCAGAGTTTGGTCACTGCTGCCACTGTACCGTGCTTTACACATTATAAAATGCCCCTGAGGAAGGTGGAGCAGTTTAAAAATCCATGGTTGGATTCCCAGCAAATCCCACCTGCCAGTCAGTGAGGGGGGAGGAACCAGAGCAGACAAACAGACACATGATTCACAGCTTCTTTTTCACCACCTTTTTTTCCCCTCAAAGGGTTACTGTACATTCTCTCAAGCCAGTAATTCCCATACCCCGGGAGTTTCTCCTGGCAAAAACCAGTGGTAGCTTTGGTCTCCCTCCCTGCTGCCAAGGCTCACGTGAAAAATCTGCGGGAAGAGCACAGCGTAGCCCCTGGGAAAGAAACTTGTTGAAGTTGAGTGCAAAATAAATACCAGAAAGTTGCAATTGCTCCTTTGCCCTCTAAAGCCAAGCACTCAACTGCACCCCTGGATCCTGCACCAAGAGCAGCAGTGGAAAAGAAGAGAAGCTCAAAAAAAAAAAAAAAGAAAAACCCAAAAATGCTCTGGTAATTACACAGCACACTTCATTCCAGAGCTCCAGAACCAGCTACATCCCACAGAAAAGCATCTCTCCAGAGGGTGGAGCAACATCAGACAATTCCTGTGCACCACAGGGCAGGAGGGGAAAGATGGAAACATTAAGGACCGGGACATGACAGCCTGTACATCTCTTCAAATTGTCTTTTTTTTTCAGTTGGTTGGTTGGAGGGTTTTGTTGGTTTGTTTTCCTTTTTCCTCTCACATCATTAAGGAATCCTCTGTTTTAAAATCAGGTTCAAACAGAAGGGTTCCAACTTTAGATCCAGCTCTGAAATGAGGCTATAATCTATCTATTTCTCCCCAAAGCGGCATTTTTAGTGATGTGGGAAGGTTTAGGCCCAGTATCTATTTTTGTCACGCCTACAACTTGCTCTATGGATCTCACAATGCTGAAGGATCTGTCCAGCTCAAGCAAATAAACCTGCTGAAGACTTAGGAAGTTAGGAGACTAAAACAATAAATAAACTTGGGGGGGGAAAGGCAGATTATACACTTGGAAGTATTCTAGAAACCTACTCAGAAATTTGAAATGCATACAACTTGCAAAGAATAGGAATAAAAGTAACTTATAAAACACTTGTGACACTGAATAAAAATTATTCCAAAATGCTGATAATATTATTTTTACTTTGAGCAGAGGAAAAGACCATTAGTGAGGAAGAACAAGTGAGATAACTGGGGTTTTCAATGGTCAGATCCTCACCTAGACTGCATCCAGCTCAATGAAAGGTCCAGGAAATACTAGCAGTTCCATTCAAGATGAACAAATAAAATAATAAAACTCACCAGTTCTTCACTGGGTGATGCACAAGATAAAGGAGCCTCAAGTATGCACCCGGAATTATTCGCCTGTAGCCATATTTGCAGTGTCCAATATCAATTTATATTAAAGTAATAAACTGATCAGCAACTAATACTGAAGTCTGAACCAGATTTAATTACATCAGGACTTTTAAATTTAGTTCTACAGTTCAAATTAACTCCAGAGAAGATAAGGAAGGCTAATTTTCCATTAAATGCTAAGCCAGTTGTTACTGAAGGAAAAAAAGGCAAGTACACATGGTTGGGTGAAGTGTAATTAACTTTTGCCACAAGATCAAACAACTATAAAAGAGCTGCTACAAAACTGAACAATCCATGGCGAGCTCATGCATGATTTAAGGTCGATTTCTCTAAAGAATTTCAGAAATAAGTTTTTCTTGTTGTCCTTGAGAAAAAGAAGGAAAATTACAGCTTCCTCGGTAACAAACTGAGGTCTTGGTCAGAACACGGGCAACCAATCTGCCCCAGATGGCCCAAGAGCCACCAATTCTTGGCAATTACTACATTGCACAACGTGCTCTCCTGACAAAGTGTTCTTTATGTTCACATCACAGTCTTAGAATCTCTAAAGTGATTTTTTGGTGTGCTCTGGAAGTGGTGGGCTGGGATGTAAAATACATTTCCAAGGGGAAGGGGGGGGGGAAACCCTAATGGATTACGTATTTGTCAATATTAGAAAGCTAAAATTACGTTAATCTCTGCCCTAAAAAGGTCTAAGATCTAAACAGATAAAATTTGCTCCACGAAGAAACTTGGCTTTCAATACAGATGATCTGTGTGCAAGGGAATAAAGTTTCAGCAGTTCTTCAGAACAAACCCAAATCCTTTGGCTTTACTTGTGTTAGAGAAGAAGAAAGACAGCAGCTTGGCAATTTTCTGTATCCAAACAACTCCAGTTGCTCAGGGGAAAGACCCTGAGACCCAGGCATCCTGTTTGTAGCATCCAGCCTCCCTGGAGTCAGTTTTCATTTCCAGCAAAGTTCTCTAAACTCTCCATCCTTCCAAGGCAAGCGAGTTGCACTGTACATTGGCCAGATTGCACATTCCTTCAGGGCTTTCCCCAAAAGTTTCCTGACCTCTTTTGTGGATGCAGAAGATAGCAGGACACTTTTCACCCAGTAGCCCAAGAGCAGCTGGATTTCACAGGAGTTTCTTTGGACTGCAACTCACGGTTTGCATGTATTTGCATTTTGGGATGGATAGACAATGGTAAACAACGTCACCTAAAGACCTAAAGTTTTGGAATTTCAGTTGACAGCCACACTCCCCACTAACCATTCCCAAGTCACAGCATTAGAAGACTGTGACCCAAGGCACCAAACAGCCAAGCAGGCAAAGGATGGGGTTGTTAGCACACCCTTGTTTGTGTAATGACTTGAGCCAAAGGCCTCAGATCCCCAGGTCTCTAAAATCTCCCACGCATGGGTGTGGTAACACCTTCAGGTCCAGGCTGAAAGGAAGCAGAAAATGAGCTGCTAAGTTCAGCTTCACCAGCTGGAGCCTATGGAAACACCAGGAGCCTCATATCTCACAGGTGCAGGACGGTGCTTTCTGTACCAGCCTCGGTAGAGTGTCACCTTTCAGCTGCTGGGGACATTCGATTTGGTACAAAGCACAGGTCAAAAAGAAAAAAAAAATCCCCAATCTCTCACGGGGGGGTTGGTATCTTATAGAAGGGGAAGGGGGGGGGGAAATGCATCTGATCCTTCAGATCCTGAGCCTGCACAGAGGAGGACGTGAGCCTCTCTCATGTAGCTGAGAACACGCTCGTGCAAGCCCAGATCGGGCAAACCCAGGGAGCAACAACAAGTCAAGTCAGCACATCTGAACCCATCTTCCTGCCAGAGATACTGCTAAACACACCCCTCAATCTGAGGGCTAAACCCCAAGCCCTGGTTTGTATCCCTGCCATGCACAGCAGTTGACAGGAGATGGGTATGGTGCACATGGCAGCGCGAGGAAAAAGCAGACGGTGCTACTGGGCAAATGACTTCATCGAGACACAGCACAAACCCCGACAGCTGAGATACACAGAACTCTAAAGTGCATTTTTTCATCCCTACTTTCTAACAGGTATTTTTTGTAGGCCAAGTTGAGCAGTGGAAGGTGAAGGAGAGCCCTCTCCTCAGCACAGTTTTGTTAGAAGTTACAGGATTTTCATTTTTTTCAAATTCCTGCATATTCACTGGGTAAATCTTTACTGAATATGCAAAAATGGGTGCATTGCAGATTCTTCATTTGACCAGGTCACAAACAATCTCTCTTCTTCCAAAACACACAGCCTCCCTTTCCCTCCCTTCTAAAAGCAGCAACCCCTTCCAGGTGTTCATCCTAAACCTCAGAGCTCCAGGATCCTCATTTTGTGGTGAGCACAGGGCAAACCTATTTATTCTTTCATCACAAACACTCATTCCAGCTGGAATACACAGAAAGTAAAGCTCAGCTTTGATTGTTTTAGTTGTAAACAACTTTGTCTAAGAAACGGGAGTTACTGAAATCACCCTGGAAATCTTTTTAGGTCATATTTGTTGTCTCCTGCCAAGTTTTTACCCAAAGGGAAGAGCACAGGGAGCAATCCTCCCCAGGCAGGAGGGCTCAGCAGAGGCTTGCAGGAACTGTTCTAAGAGCTACACACCAAGCAGCAATGAAACCAGGCATTGCTTAACTCCTCTTCTCTTGCTCACTCCATTTCCAAGCCTCTGGACTTTTAGAAGAATCCAGAGGTAGGATTCCTGCCCAGCCAACTGCTCACCTGGCAGCAGTGCAGGTCGGGCATCAAAGCAGATCAGTGTTTCATTCTCAGTGCGAGTGACTCAAGGTGAGGACAAAACTAAAATCTGCAAGGAGCACCTTCACCTCTGACCTCTTTTCTCAAGAGCTCCATAGTCAGACAGAGAAAAAACAGGGTTAACTTGTTTCAACAAGTGAAACTTCTTCATTTTCTTCTTGGGCGATTCAATCTCCAAAACACAAAAAGAACATTTTTTTTCCATCAACACTAGCCTTTCTAAGCACCAGAGAAGCTCAAAAACTCTCTTTATGATAATGTTCTTTCCTAATAGATTAAAATTAAAAAATCACCAGCACCAGAGGCCAAATCCCAAAGCCTTTCCTGACTTTCAATCCCTTCTATTAGGCAAAAAAAAAAAATCTCTTATTAATTCCACAAAGCTGCCAGAAGCCAAACTTTAGCTATGTATTCTCCTTCACTGTGAGCAGGTGGTGAGAAGGAAGCAGAGTAAGAGAGAGGAGGATTATTTTGGGAGAGGAAGCGGTAACTGCTACTAGCCTGTCAAACAGTATGAATGGTGGAAATCTGAATCATGCTTTTACTGGATGAATGGTTAATTCCAATATGCTGTTACAAACAATGATCCCTTAAAAGGATGTCATCTCCCTAACAGGAAAAAATACACCTGTTAAAAAAAAAAAAAAGGCAGGATCTGAAGCAGAAATGGAAGCAATACAGAGATGGAGCAGCTTGAGTTCCTCCTCCTGTGACATTTAGGCGCTGGTCTCCAGGGCCTGCATCACACTTCATAACAGAATGGGCCCATTGAAAATAACACTTGAAAGAAGGAGGATAGAGGCTGTCAGGCTGCAGTTAGGGAGAAATTACAGCTACATTTTTAGCCTGGAAGCTCCCTCCAAGTAAGTGCTGCCAAGATGAAATCCTAGTAAGTAAATGACATATTTAGAGTGCGCCTATTCACTCACTGAGGTATTACTACAATGATAGGGATTAGGTACCAAGGAAATTTCATGGCATATATTTAATGGATGGTTTGCTGACACAATTCAGTGTACAATGTACCTTCAAGATAGGAATTAAGGATTTCAACATTAGAAACAACCTCTCCACTGCCTGCAAGGAGAGGGCAAGCTCCTAAGCCAGGAGTAGATGCTGAGTGCCTCCTGAGTTACACTTTTCACATGATCTTATTAGTTTTCAGTGTTTGAACAAGTCTCTTTCCATCCTGCTTTTTCTCTCCGTGTCTGTTCATCCGAGGGTGACCACAGTGGTTCCTGCCTGCACAGAAGGGATGGCTCAGCTGCTCTTCTGGCAGCTGCTGAACCATCCCAAATTACAGCTTGCTGTCCTGAAGCATGTGGAAATTGGTGCCTCTCTTAGTCCAGGAGACTGTAAGCCATGGTGGTTCAGCAGCTGCCTCCCCAACAGCTGAGCCAACCCTGCAGCAAGAGTGAGGGATGAGCCACGGCCACAACAGCTACAGCAGCCCTTGGGTGAGGCACACTTGACTTCATGCTGACCTTTGGAGAGTTAAACATCTTCTCCTTCAACTTCTCAGCTGTAACGTGGGTAGTCTCTCTCCCACACACTTCCTAGGAATGGTGCTGCAAGGATGTGTGCATAATACCATCAAGAATGCCACAGAAATGTGCAGAATGGGTATTGCTGCTGATTATGCAGAGCCCTTGAAAACATTCTGTTTCAGTTGCTTCACTGGCAGAAAGATTCTCAGACAAGCTATAACTTTATTGCCTCAGATGAAAAAGAGCCCCATTGTATGATTCCCTCTCCCCTTTTACTTTTTTTTAATAAATAAATCCATTACTCATGAGAGACATATGGCAACCTTACTTAGGAAAAAAACCAAATGCCATTGCTATGCCCTCACCTCTGCACTAGAGTCATTCCTAAGGAGCTGTTCTGCAAGGAGTAATTTCAGGGATCATCCCAAGAGCCAATGCCTGCAGTCGCCACGTTATCCACACGCTTCCCCAGGACAAGCCTGATATTCTTATCAGCTCTACATAGCAATTTCTCTGCTAGATCTTGTAGCTGCCTCTGCTGCGCCTTTCAGCTTTGGGTGTCCATTCCAAAGCTATTTTAGTGCAGTTGTTATCTGTACTGCTCGTGATACATTCTGGCTGCCACCATCTGTTTCTTTCTCTGTATAAAGATGTTCAGTGGTTCCCTTCACTAATGTGTCCTCTGGCTCAGCGTCTTGACACAGAGCTATTCCCACTGCTTGCTATCAGCCCACTCTTCTCCATTAGCAGGAATTCTGCAATCCTGACAGGAGACATTTTTAACCAGGATGTGGAAACAAGGGAACTACCCAGGGCGCTGCAATCAGGGATTATATATAACCTTCCCTCCCACTTACCCTCATCCATCCTCACAGTGTGGGCATTGCTCAGTGATCCCCCTCCCACTTGCTTTAGCTGCACACTTGATGACATGTGTATTCACTACACTTGCAGCTCTCGCATGGAGAAGACCATGTACTCTTTTACTTTGAATATATTCCTGTCAGGCACGCATCAAATAACTCCTTACAAGATGCCACGTGCATTTAAAACTGCAGCAAAACACATGAGCAGAGTCATCCATTCTCTGGTGACTCAGGAAAAGGAATGTTACAAGGTGACATTTAAAAACGTAACACTGGGATTTCCAGCTCTGGAGATGCTCAGTGGAAATTCTTCTGCACATGGTATAGATTAAGAAGGCATTTAAATCTTACACCTTAAAGGACTCTCTACCTTGTGAAGCTGCAAATAATATTCATTGCCTAGAGCAGGCTGGTTGCAGTGCAGTTTTTCATTCACCTCACTAGCTACATACCTGAAGAACTTTGGCTATTACACCATGTAAACATGTTTAAAACTTGTTTTAGCTCCAAACTAGAATGAATATTTGTTCATACAGCAATAGAAGACGGGGTGCATTTGAAACGCCACAAAAAAACCCAGCTGGGGCTCTATTTATGTCACTCATCCCAAAGTATTTTGCAGTTTTGCCTCCTAAATCCCCAATTTGCCCCGTTTATTTTCAGACTTCCAAATCCAGGAATCAAATAAATAATAAAAAAAGCTTTGTCTTTAACAAGCATGTGGTAAGAGAGAGGGAGAAAAACCTGTTACTCGGTGCTCGTTGTGAAAATATGAAACAACAACATTCCAGAGGTGAGGTAAAACATTCACAGTATTCACAGTACAGATAAGGCTGGAAAGGACCTCAAACATCATCTAGTCCAGCCTATTGCACATGGAAAACTCAGAATTTGAACTATACATATTCTAGATATAGGGATTTGGGAATAAAGCTCCCTTGAGGTGGTTTATGCAGGAAGAGGTGGATTTTAACTCACTTAGAACTCAGCCAGCCCATAAAAACAGCAAGAAATCATGAGTTAATGCCTTGTTGTGCCTGAGGAATGGGCATTCACAGGTTCACAGGTTATTGGGAGTTGGAAGGGACCCACAGGATCATCGAGTCCAACTCCCAAGCGAACGCCCACCCAGGGATCAGCCCCACAACCCTGGAACCACGGGCACCACGCTCCATCCATCCAAGCCTCCCACCATCCACACCATGTCACTGAGCTCCTCATCCAGTCTGACCTTAAACACCTCCAGGGATGGCGACGCCACCACCTCCCTGGGCAGCCCATTCCACTGAGGGATCACTCTCTCTGGGAAAAACCTCTTCCTCACATCCAGCCTAAACCTCCCCTGGTGTAGTTTCAGGCTACCTGCAGCTCCCAAGCACCGAACAGTTCTAAGCCAGCAGGAACCACTTCCAGCCTTCCACAAAAGCTGCCTTGCACTGAGCAGCATCCAGCAGCTCTCACTTGTAAATCCCAGGAAGTTTAAAACTCCCCGGTGTGCAGCAGCTTCTCTGCTATCCCACAACGATCTCACTGACGCTCGGACAAACCCCGGCGCTGGGAGGTCATTTTGCTGGAGGCATTTACAAAGCAAGCCCGGGTTCCACGACCTCCAGCTCCCGTAACGGTGCCCACCCCGGCGGGCCGTGCCCGGGCAGCCGAGCCCCGAGTCGCAGCAGTGCCCAGGTCACTCCGGTTGTGTTTCTCCTTACCTAGTTGGGCGGCCCCATCTGCCGGGTACTCGGGGAACTGGCCCTCGGAGGGGACACTGACGGTCCGGCGCAGGCAGCGCCCTCGGGCAGCATCCTGGGGCTCCGGGATCCCTACGGACGTCACCTGCAGGGAAACGAGGCCAACTGCTGTTAAATCAGCACCGGGACACGCTGCCATAGCATGCCACCTTCTTACAGAATCACAGAATATTCTGAGTTGAAAGGGACCCACAATGATTCTCAAGGAACTTCACTTTCTACACAGCCGCTAACAACTCCCAGGCACAGTTTGGCGCTTCTGGCCTTACCACAAAATTCCAGAGGCTCCCCACGGTGGGGAGCAGCCACCTGCTTTCCACAGGTATCCAGCCCACCCATCCCACCAGCAAGGCAGTCCTGCCTCTCAAGGCTGGTTCCCAGTGCCAGACTGCTCGGGGTGGTTAAATGCAGAACTTTGAAGAAACAGACCTCCAGAGTGCTCGCTGATGGCACATGGCATAGCAAAGACCCCGGAGCATCCTGGGGATGCCCCAGGGGGTTTTGTGTGTCTTTCCACCGTCAGAGATATGCGGGATTTGTGTGTCTTTCCATCATCAGAGAGAAATGGGATTTGTGTGTCTTTCCATCGTCAGAGAGAAACGGGATTTGTGCGTCTTTCCTCCGTCAGAGACGAGCGCAGAGTGGAGACAGAGAAACGCAAATGGCATCTCTGGTAACTACGGACACAACCACTGTGAAGTCACAATCCAGGGTACTACCCAACCAAACCCTGGCAACAAGTCTACCCAACCAGACCCTGGCAACAGCCAGTCCCTTCTCAAGCACCTGCTTGAGCTCAGTATTGCTGAATTACTCGATTTGCAGTTGTTTCAACCCAGTGCCACTGAGTTACTGCATTTCCTGGTGTGACCACCCAATGTAATCATGCTCCTCATCTGGGTTTGTTACCACAGATTTGTTGTTGGGAGAGACACTGTTTATCCCTAAAGCTGTTGGCTGGTGTCTATTACCTTATCTGAAAGTGGGATGCCTTAAGCATTTATATTCAAAAGGAAGAAACTGGAAGAAATCTCAGACATGAGGCAGATTCAGCATCCAGGAGCTGGAGGGAGGCCCAACACATCCTGGCACACATCTGAGGAGGACTTTGGCTTCATCAGTACAACTACAATAAATGCACCATGGCAATTTCTTTTCCCATAGCTACACAACACACAGCTCACAGCTAAAGGAACAGAGCCCCCTGTCTCATTTCCCATACTGCTTATCGTTTCATATCCTCCAGCATAACTGAAAAATACGTTTTAATAGCAAACAAAAAGATACAATTCATTTGCACTGAAGGTTGTAAAGGATACACAAGATACTGTGCTATTTTAGAAACAGGCTGAACTACAATAGTTCTCACAAACTAGTTCTGGCATTTCACAGAATCACAGAATCAGTAAGGTTGGAAAAGACCATAGAGATCATCAAGTCCAACCTATCACCTATTACCTAACCTAGCCATACCTGTTACCTAACCTGACCTGTTGCCATCCTACTACCAACACACCATCCTACCT
>WEKX01021112.1:219292-239680 GCA_013390025.1 Pitta sordida | reverse complement strand
CTTCTTATTATCCTTAACAGAAGTGGCCAGTCTGAGCTCAAGGTGGGCTTTTGCCTCTCTAATTTTCTTCCTACACAACCTAACAATACCTCAGTACACAGTCTGATTAACTTCACCCTTTTTCCAAAGGTGATACACCCTCTTTTTCTCTCTCAACTCTTGACGAATTTCCTTGCCCATCCAGGCCAGTCTTTTACCCCTACGGCTCATTTTACGGCACACAGGGACAGCCTATTTTTGTGCCTTTGAGAATTCATTCTTGAAGTATACCCAGCTCTCTTGGACCCCCTTGTTATAAAGGGCTGCCTCCCAATGAACTCTCCTAATCAGTTCCTTGAACAGACCAAAATCTGCCCTAAGGAAATCCAATTTGGATGTTTTGTTGGGCCCCCTCCTCATTCCACTGTTTATTGAAAACTTAATCATTTCATGATCACTGCCTCCCAGACAGCCTCCAACTACCACATCTCCCACCAAGTCCTCCTTATTAGTAAACAGCAGATCATTTAATTTAAAAGCAATTTCTGCCACTCTAGTTAAGTTTTACATCATGCATTCCTCGTAACTTATACACAGCATAGTCATATGAGAAGAGAAGCAGCACAAAACATTTCAGAAGATTTGGTACAGAATATTATCCCTCACTTGCCATCTGGCTTCCATAGGCTTCTTCAGAAAGCTAAAATCAAGCAATTTCTGGATGAATGGCTAACTTTCATTAAAGTGAATTGCCTGTTAAAACAATTCCAGCAGAGGTGACTCCATTAAAAGTGATGGTGTTACTCCAGAACACAGAGCAAGGTGGAATTGAGTGTAATTACACTAAAAATGGCTTAAGGATAGAGCAATTCTTCTCCCAGTACAGGGACTTAGGGTAAATAAATTCTTAACCTGTGCCTGAGTCAGTATTTCTTCAAGCTACACTGAATACTCCGATGTGGAACGTCTGCAGACTGTCACTATTAACAATAACATACACTTGGGTTTGCAGCTTATTTTTCTGCTCTCTAGGGCCATAGGAAAAGACAGAACAAAGATTATAAAAAATCACAGTATTCCTGACAATAATCCAGTTGTGAAGACAAGGCCAGAGTAAGTCAGATAATGGAAACAACAAGAAGAAATTAGGAAGATAATGCCCCTAAGTATACAAAGTAATAACCAAACATGATCCACACTTAAGTACAGCTAAAAGATTCAGGATGTGGAAGACAGCAAATATTTTTTCTTCAAGATGTGGAGGCATAAAATGAAATTTTTAACACATGACTCGTTGACTTCTGTTTGTCCCTTTCTACCTTCTTTTTGAAGCCTAAACAACCAGGGCCAACAAAGATTGGTAGGTGGTGTAGCTTAATATCACTGAATCACAAAATCATCAAGCTTGGAAGAAACCTTTGCGATAATCTGTCCAACCTCCAACCCAGCACCACCATAATAACCCCTAAACAATATCCCCAGGTGCCACATCCAGATGGCTCTTGAATGTTTCCAGAGACGTGACTCCATCACCTCCCCAGGCAACTTGTTCCAAAGCCAAACCACTCTTCAAGTGACATTTTTTTTCTAATATCCAATCTTAACCTTCCATGGTGCAATTTAAGGCCATTTCTTCTCATCCTTTCACTTCAGACATGCCAGAAGAGACTGGCTCCGACCTTGATACGAATGATTCTAGCAGAAATGCATATAATTTACCTTTTATTTATTAGGAATGGAATCTTCTGCTGTTTTCTAACACATTCATTATCTTTCTGTTACTGTTTATGATTGCCCACTAGAACTTCAAACTTTCCATCTCCTTTACAAAAACATTGTTATGAGCACGGCTTTTTCATTCAGGGAGACTGCCCTTGTGGCTTTTTTAATTTTTGGAAGCAGAAAAAACATATCTATTCAAGCAATTAAAAAAAAAAAATTACTCCTATGTTGCAATTCAGGCTCACCACCCACAGGAATGTGCCTTACATTCTTCATTGTTTTGGTGTGCCATTATCTGAAGCAAATACAGAAGCTGGAGCCAAAACAAGTCTGAATCTGAATAGTTTAAAAAGCTTACCTACAGACTTTCAGATGAGAGGTCTGCTGTAAAAAAGAAAGTATTATTAAGATATTAAAATTTAATTATAAAAACAGTGAAATAGTGCTTTCTCCTTCCAAATTGGGAAGTGATGACAACTGATGTTACTGCACCAAACACATTAAAACTTCAGTGAGCAACATTTAACAGCCCATTATGTTTGAGCACTGTTTAGCAAATTTAATTTTAAAAACAATCAGGATTACAGATTAGCCTACGTCGACTTGATTTATATTTTCAGATTACTTACCAGGAGGTAAATCTAAAATCAGACATGAATTTTATACCTGGTCCTCAAATTTAACTTGAATCATACCACCACAGTGTAATGTATGTACTCAAATACTGATTTTTTGTAGTTAATTAGGTACTACCCCAGTCAAACCAGTTGATCCAAACTCATGGAAGTTTCCCAATTCTTTGGTACAAAATTATTCCTGAGAAGCTTCCCAGCAAGGTCTGTGTTTGCATTATTCTTGTCCATAGTGCTTTTGTTTTTAAAGAGAGGAGTCATAAGCATGGGAGATAGAAGGAAAACATGAAACACTTTGACAGGGACACTAATGAGAGGACAATGTCACATGGACATACCATGGTATACATTACCTTGTCCCTCAGACACAGCCTTAGTGACCTCTTCTGTTTGTTAGACATAGTAAACATGGGTCATGTATTTGTCTTCTATACAGACAACAGATATAATGAATGGAAGATCCTTTTTACAGCAAGTCATAGGCCACTGTAGAAATGACTCTGTGATGAGTGATTTGCCAGTGTTAGCTCCAGCAGCTCTTTAGTCAATTAGAAGAGCATTTGAAGAACAGCCTAAAACAAGGCTCACCAGTGCAGTTTTTGAGAAACAAACCTAGCTTTTACTAAAGGGTGCAGGAATTATTCAGAGGGCTTGGGGCAGATTCTCAAGCATTCAACACAAATCAAAAAGTGTGCTGTTCCTTCTGCATTTGATGTAGAGATGTGATCGATCTGTAATCACACAATACACTAGATATATCATACTGGTTAGATCTAAGGACTCAGACCTCCTCCCTCTCAGCTCAAACAATGTGATTTTTATGTCAGGCATGACAAAGAGGGAATATTAATTTTCAAAAGTTAAAAACAAGCAGGAACAAGCCAGTCTTAAAAACATGATCAGACTGGTGATACACATTTGCAGTGTTTCATCAAATAAGAGGAAAAGGAAACATCAAAATACGTAGTCACTTGTCAACAGCTCTCTGGGTCTCATTAATGACTACCACAGCGAGACTAGAAAAGCAGATGCCATTATGCTTGTATTAAAAGAGATCAGCCATCTTGTCATAGAGCAACTATTTCACAGGGGTTACCTTGAATGTATCATTTAACAGATCAGTTACCTCTTTCTGCACAAACTTCTGGAACCCACAGGTTATAACTTCTGCCGCGTTATGCACAGTGAGGAACACTGGGATTGGCTACAATTAGGAGAGAATAAAAATGCCCAAATCAATTCACAACAGTCACACTCCTCTTAAAAGCACACTCCTCTTAAAAACTGCTCTGCCACATGTTTGCGGTTTGGGGTTTTGTTTTTAAGCTGTAAACCCAGGCCACATCTCCTGAGAGGGACTTAGACCCATTCCAATCACTCTCACTTGCCACAGGCATTTTTAAATGCAGTCCCTGCTGCAGACCCTGCTTGCTGCTTCTCCCACTTCTAAGCACTTGGTTTGTACACAGCTACTTCAGTGAGATTTGCTCCAAGTTTCTGCCTCTAGTTTTGCCTTGCTGATCCAGTATCTGCAGCCTCCATGGTAAACAGATCTCATTAATTGTCTCATCTCTGTCTACCGGTACTAAGAATACTGTGTGACTCCTAGCAACAGAATTGTGAGCAAGATGATTTTAGGTGATTGCTTTCAGTTACTGCTAGGAAGAGCTGCCCAAAATTAGGGCAGAAATTCATACACAAGTGATGTTGAAATTATACCCACTGAGGAACCTGGACACCATCCCAACATGAAATCATTAAGAAACAAACCCCAGTGATAACAATAATGAATCAAACACCCATTGCCCCAGGCAAACCCAACCGGAATTAGTGGTTCATAATACTTCTTCCAAATCAGATCCACAGTCTCTCAGACAATTGAAACAGAAGCCATTCTCTGCTCTGATTAAGATAATCTAAAAGCTAAGCCAGTTTAGGAAGCAGTATTTCCCCACTTGTTTATAGTATTTAAATCACACGAGTAGAGAATGAGTTAATTTCTAAGTCACGTCCATGTTTTTAAATATCAGGTGATACAAGCAGCAAATAGCTCTTAAATTTGACTTTGCATTCAGAAATCTGTGTTTTCTGTAATTTCCTTTTCTTTACCATAAAAGATAAGCATTGCTAATTAAACATTTTAAGTCATAACGTCAGCTGGCATGGATCCGTAATCACAAGAGTTACGCCAAGGTAACTTCTAACATATTTAAACTATCAAGGAATGAAAATCACACACACAAAACTGGCACAAAGTTGTTGGACTCAGCTTCATCAATTCTGAAAACCAATCCTCAACCTAGTTGCTGGACAACTGAGAACATAAACCCAGAAGTTTCCAATATAAGCACCCTGAGCCTGACACAGTAATAACCATAAACAAGGGAAGCTGACAGCAGAATTTACATTCTTCCTTTTGTGAAGCCAATTTGTTGGGTTTTTCTTTCCTCCCCTCTGCTTTTGGCTCTTCCAAATGTGTTTTGGAGCCAACCTTCTCCACATGTCTATTGCCTTTGATGTAAGTATTGCTTAAATTTGTGAGTGGGCTTAATACTTATGAAAAGAAAGGTTTACTGGTTGGGCAGGCAGGGTGAATAGACTCCATAAAAACCTCCCCTCACAGCTCTGCATATTTTGTTAATGCATCCCAGTCCAGAGCTAAGCAGTCCTCCTCCAGTTCCAGCCCTGAACCCTTGGGCAGGGGAGACTGCCAGCACCTCTAGCGAAAGGCACAAACACAGATAAAGACTGTAGCCCTGCCAGTATACAGAGTTTGAAAGTGGGTCTCCATTGGATTTGATCAAAGAAGTGTACATAAATTCTGCTTTAGGAATAAACTTGCTTTATTCAAATAGGCTGTTGAGGTGAGCCAATTCGGGTAAGAGTTTCGGGGAGTTTACATTCCTTCTCACTATGTCATAAAATTGTTCTACACGAAATTATTTTAAGTAAAGCTTTTATGGAGGATTGAATTTAACCTCAGCACAAGGTGCTACATAATAACTACGGCCTGAGACTACTTGTCCTTTTGACTTTGAAATAGGCCTTTAAATCCCCATTCATGCACCATCAGAAATGGGAGATGCTTCTTAAGAAAGGTTTGGGATATAAACCAAAACCATTCACAGCCCCTCTATCACTGCAGTGCTGCTCACTCAGGAATGCCCAGAGCAGGAACAGGAGGGAAGCACGGTAACTTAAAGGATGACCATGAAGTAAGAAGAAATAGCAGAGAGGATGTTTCATAATTCCTCCACCACCCAGGTGAGCAAGCAGAAAAGATGCTGCTGCCAAGGCTTTATTGCTGTTTCCAGGACAGGGCTCTCCTTAGATCTTTGCTCACTTTGCACCAGAGAAACCTAGTGGAATTTTCTTTGACAAGGAACCAAGAGAAAGTATGTGCAATCACCCTGAGACAGAACTGATCTGGAAGCATGGGGCTTCTGAGCACATGCCTGTGCTTTCCCAAGACTATTTGGGTCCAAGATGAGGCCCCCAACCTTGTTTATGAAGGGAGAAACCTCCTGTCCTTTTCTGTTCTACCTCTCTACTGAGATATTCAAGGGATCACTACAATCAGGATCTTGTAAAAAATTCCTTTGGGGTTTAGGAGCTGACAGGGGCAAGCTGGACCTGGAGTTAATACATTAAGGTGCATTGAGAGAATGCAGAAGGGAACTAGTGTAGAATCTGGGCCTGCAGACTGCATAACAGCAGTTAAACATGGTTATTTTTTTAAAAATTCATGTCATTATTCTTCTTAAAGAAAAAACATATCACTTAAGTATAAAGCATTCAAGTTTAATGAAACAAGATTTGGCATCCTGTAAACATTTGGTAGGTTGTTGTGATACAAATGCACGATAAAACTGATGAATCTAATCATTCACATGATCTCTTTCCAACTTCCAATTTCTTTCTTCAAATCCTGTAAAGCATCAAAAGCATCTCACTGAAATGGTTTTCATCACTTTCCTGGAAGGACTTCTCACAGATCCCACAGTAACATTGCCCCTTTTGCAAAGTTAAAGCTAGTAGATTCTTCAGCTTCTTCTCTACTTGCACAATTCAGATCACGCTGAGTAGTCTGGAGAGATGCTGAGTGCTTTGGACTGTCAGAGATGCTTTTTAATACTTCATAGGATTGAACCACTGATTTAGCACCATTAACAATGGATGTATTATTTAAACCCCTCCTCCCTTGTTTCCCCTCAACCCAGGAACAGCATTAAACAACATGTATGAAGGGAATGTTCTGTTTACAATGTAGAGATAATAAAGAACTAACTTCTACTTGTGCATTTCTTACCAATCTAGTCAGTGACTTAGACCCAGCATAAATAATGCCCACAAAAAGTACTGAAGCAGGAAGCCATGACAGGATTTCAGACCTGTGAAAACAATTAAAATCTCATTATTTCACTACACTTTGTTTAGATACAGTCAGCAACAGCTGCTTGCAAGGAATATACCCAATATGTATATACGTACATAAACTTCAAATGTGTGCATATTAATGTAATTGCCTGACTGTCCAGTATTTCTCCAATTTACTAGAGTCCAAGTCAGAAATTATTCATCTAATTGAAGAGAGGAACTTTCTGCAGACATATTTTCTTTCCTTTGCTCTGGCTCTTCTCCCTCCAAAATTATGTTGTTTTTTGGTTGGTTTTTTTTTTTTCTTTAGCAATTACTCCCATTGGTTTCAAAGGAGAGACATTTCAACTACGTAATTCTCTGTGAAAGGAACAAAAGCTGACAAATGAAGGCATAAAATGGTGTATTTGCACAGACAGCACACATTTTCACTACGTACAAATACACTTGGCCACCCACACGCTCATTTCTCAGCCAGATTTACAAAGAGCTTCTTCCTAAAGATCAGATTGTCTCTGTGGGAGCCTCTCTCTCGAGATTTCCTAACGATATTCCCTTGACTAAGCCAAACTCCTAGAGGCAGTTTGACAACTAATGGAAGAATGAAGTCATCAGATTGATCTCATTACTTTTTTTTTTAGCCATGGTTATTGCACTAGGGTCAGGTTTCAGTTCTGAGAAGGGGCTTCAGAATTTGTACTTTTCCTTTTTTAATCTTCTTACTTTAGAGGAAGAAGGGATTGGGCAGGTGGTAAATTTCAGAGAGAATAATGTAAGATTTTGAGCAAGGGAATAAAAGAGTAGCAGTGAGGTAAAGGCCTGAATCAAAGGCTTCCCAGGACTGAAGACACAGCTAAACCCATTCATTCTTCCCAAGCTTAGAATTAAAGTCAAGAAAAAGTTATTGAATAATGCTGGTTCCCAAAATAAAACCAAACTTCTGCCAGTTCCTTAATTTGCATTACACTTCCCACTAGCATGTAAGACTTAAAACATTAATTATAGCTACTGCTACACTATCACACTTCATGGAACACGAGAAAAACAGACCTGTAAATAATGAAATCAGAACAGTATGAATGAAGATAAAACATGTGCAAACATTCACACAATCACAGGCAAGTTAAAAATGGAAATACATGTATCACACTTCCTTTGTTACATATATATAATTTTCCAAGATACTCAATCCAAAACCCAGGGTTACGAAAACAGCCTTTTTTTTTTTACACTGGCATAAATATTTGCTCTTAGTTTTATTGAGCAGTCACCATAATTTTTTACAAAATCCTGCTCCTTTTAAGGTTACTGACTTCAACTGGAATTTCATCAAGACCAAGATCTAAAACTGTCATGCCTCATTACTGATGAGTTCACATCAGACACCAATAAAAATATCCCCCACCCCACTGGGACTGCAACAAATGGAAGGAAGGGAGAGAGAAACAAAGAAAGTAGGGCTGGGAGAATGAAAGGAACACATGAGGAAAAACAAATTTTCATTCAGAACATAAAAATATCACTCTTTCATGTTCCCCACCACTAAATTGTAGGAATTCCAAATATGTCTTCATCTCCAATGCAATATTGCAAAGTGCAATGGAAAAGGATTTCAGATGCTTCTTCCATGATGTAAGGGTAAAATTTCATGCTGCCAAGTGGGAATTCCAGGACAGAAAAAGAATGCATAGATGTTTGATGCAATTTGTCAGCATCAACAATCTGTCTTGTATGTAAACCAATTAGCAGCTTATTATGTTGGCAATACAGTGATGTACATGCAAAACAGGAAAAGAACTGGTGAGTTTATGGTTGTTGTAGGGCTAAAGACAAACTCCACTGAAGTCAATGGGTAGATTCCCCTAAACCACACTTTGGAGCTTTGGTTTAAGTAAGGCTCTGTGCTGCTGCTCAGGTGTGGGGGAAACACAGCACTACAAGAAATGCCAACTAGAACACACAGGACTTCTGCGCCTGTAAGAGTTAGGCGGAAGCTGGGCAGGAGGTTGCAGGACTGGAAGCTCTGTGTAGGTGGTACACTTAATTCCCTGTGCTCCACAGAGCCCTTGTTTCGGATACAACCTTTGCAGACAGTCAGCATTTACCGTTTAGAAGCAATGATGGAGAGTCCCTCAGAGTCAGGAGTACTGGAGGGAAGCAAATGAAAAGCAGGTGATCCAGAAAGCCTAAGAGATTAGTCTAAGTAACATGATTTTATTTGGTCCTTATTGTGATATTAGTATTGTGGTCTTCAGATAAAGAGTAATATATAGTAATTTAATTTCACTGAGATACTGTGGGATAACCTGAACTGGCTCAGAAAGTATATGAGATCAGTCCACATGACAGAAAAACACATCAAAGCATTAAAACAGGTGTTAATTCTTTTAAAGAAAGACAGGTTTAAACTCATGCTTAAGTAGTTGGATGAATTATAGTCAAAACATGTCAATTCATTCTGGTCGTTTCATACAGTTTATTCTAGAACAGACTAACGAAGGTTTCTTAACACGTATTTTAACCCCTTTTCCTACATTGCACTGACATCTAGTGGCTCCCAGTTCATCAAAACATGAACTGATTTTCCATCCAAACTTTTCATAGCTAAAAACAAACTCTTCAACATGAGAAAGTGGCTCTTGTCCAATATTTTCTATAATGTCTTCCAGATTTTGAAAAAAGCAAAATATAATTTTCAAGCTGAAAAAAGATTCAACTTTAATTTCATGGTTTAAAGCAGAAGAAATCATTAGTGATGACCAGTTGAAATAAAAAAGGATATTGCTGACGGCTGTATTCATTTAGACCGTTCTGTGAAAACACATTTGGTAATAATAATACACATATATCAGTAATTGCCACTAAAGCAAAGTTTGGATCCTAATCCTGCCTCTACCAATATCAGCGACAGCTTTTACAACAATATCCTCAGTTTATTTACACAGCAGATAAAAGATAGGAAGTTAGAATCCTTTCAATTGACAATCTCACTTTTATTTCTGTGGTGACATAGTTATTTGCATGGACATGGAAACAGAACACAGACTGGTTCTTCTGACATACACACAGGATTTCAGCCCAAATTAAGAGATTCAGTCTTGCAAGCCAGCTGTTTGAATCTCAAAGAGAAAATTCACCAGTTGTCACTTGCCAGTACAGAATCAATGAGGAAAAAATTATATTAGCAGGGAACTCTAGCAATCATCTAGTCCAAACCCCTGAGCTTCAGAGTCAAGTCACATTACACAGCTCATTGCCCAGTAAAGTTTTTAGTGTCTCCACAGACAAAGATTCAACAATTGCTGTGGGCATACATCTTCCAAATTACACCATTTAGCAAAATGAAAAAGTCACCACATTCCATACCGCAGAACGGATCCACCTGAGCAGAGCACAGTATGCTGGAAGAGTTTGATTATTGTAGCAACTCTGTAATGCCATGGCTGTTCTTAACTGTGCAGTTTTAAACGCTACAGTCAGGGAAGGGTGAGTGATTCCCATTTATGGGACACAGTTGTTAGAGAAAAAGGCAGACCACATTTGTGGACTTTGCTGCACTGAGGTTTTGGGGACGGTTCTGCCAATGCTCTTAACTAACATTACCAAGGTTTCTCTTATAATACTAAGAAACAATCCAGGAAATAGACACGGACAGATGAAACCTTATGGTTTTCACTAAGGGCTATGATTTTTGGTTACCTTGCCAAGGTTAAATTGAATCCGATTTATACTAGTAATCATTAAAGTGCATGTCACTGAACATTCATTTGACTAGAACACAAGTTCTCTTCTACATCCCTGAAGCAGAACACACACATACACCTCAACCTGTAATTTAGCCAGTTAGTAACTTCCACAACCAACTTAGCTATGTTGTGATCCAGCTCCAGAAAATAAGTATTTAGCAGTTACCAAAAATCTCACAGTACCTTGAACACAAGTTTATCTCCACCCAGCCCAGCTTCCAGGAAATGTGAAGCAGCAGTCCACCCACTAATGTTTGCCACCTGAAAGAGAACAACACAGCATCTCTGAACTACTTGTCCTGTTTAACCATGAGGAGCGTGACCTTAGAATACACAGAATTCCTCACAGCACACCCATGACTTTAGTTATCCACTATTTTCCTTTGAATCTTTCATTTATATGGGCCTTTATTTCCTCCAAATTTTCTGGTGCTTCCACATCCTACTCAAATGTTCTATAAATAAATTGCCATCTACCACAGCTACCTTAACCATGTTACTGAATCCTCATTTTATCACCCCTTCCCACACAAGGTTTACAATAACAATAGTGATGTTACAGCCGTGATGATCAGAGGATACAAGTGAGGCAAGGTTTGTGACAAAAGATGACTATCTTTTCATACATAAACAGTTACTGTGAGAACAAATGAACATGATTTCACGACTGAAAGACTCACTTCAGATGAAGTGATAAGCCCCAAGTATGACATGTGTAGTCCTAGTAGTATCAAACATTAGATCCATGACTTCCCATGGTAATTCATGCTGGGCTTAGATTACAAAATCCCTTGAACAGACTGCTTCCTCCCCTGACCCTACAGCTTGTGTAGCAAGCACCAAGTGAAGTGTCATCAACAATAACATCATTATGCAGCATGAGCCTCTGATTCAGAGCCCCTGGAGAAAACAGCTTTATGGCCAGATAACCTTGCGTAGAAACCACAATGCTGTGGTTTTCTCACTGAAAATGTACATAACAATTACATTCGCTCTGCATTGACTTATTTATCTAATCACTTACCCCATCACAAAGCTGTGATGGGGTATTAGTCTATTATAGAAATAGTATGTGAGGCCTAAGAAATACGTGCTTGCAGATAATGTAAAATGAGTAGTGATGCACACTGATTTTTTCTAAGCTTTAAAATAATTTACGAGCTTTCTTCTTCTTTAAACTAGAGATGTTTCTTGGGGGAATATCCTTGAACATCTAGCACAGTTCAGACAGAGATACTGTATTACAATGTTAAATGACATTAACATCCATAACACGTATACAAGTGGGTTTGTTTATTTATTATTCCCATTCATTGCCATATGTTTAAGCAGTTAGTTAAAAACTTCCTCACACATACACAAATAAACAAATACTCATTCTATGCAGTATTACACACAGTTGGACACTGGCAGAGAGAAGCAGGCTCATTGTCCACATGGGCATGGTAAATGTTCATGCTACTATCACAGCTCACTTCACCTTCTTTTAGATGAAGAGTATATGAGAGCTTAAAACCCATGTTTTCCTGATGTTTACTGCAGGCTTGACCATGCTCTATCCAAGCCAGTGAGGAATTCCTATCAACTTTATTGTGAAGAATTTCCTCTTGTCTCAAGTTTTAAGGTTAGAAGTTGAAGTTAGTGACAGTTTAAGATGTTTAGCACTATGCAATACAGTCTTAGATTATAATGGGAACAAACCCAAGACAATTAACAATAACAGCATGAACTGAGAAATGCATCCTTTTCATCCTCTGCTCATTTGTCTCAGCTCCAAATGGAAGTGCATCTGAGCCACTTGAAAATATTGCAAGGAAAGATCACCTTTAAAAGTCAGATCTTATGGAAAAATATGAAGATGATGAAATGCATTTCTAAATAATAGAACTGTGGTAACACAGATAACATAAGGCAATTGCTGAAATATGCTTTTCTACTGTTGATTTACCCCACATGTATTTACATAAATTACTTAAAATCCTTTCCCCATATGATAAAAGCCTTGTACAAGAGATAGCCTCTATGTGTGTGCCAAAAATGAAGAAAGCATTCACTGCATGTTTAATTGAGCTGAATACACTCAAAGTAAATGAAGATTCCCATGGCAATTATTCCTAGAGTTGATTGCAGTCCTGGGGCTGCAAGTCAGGCAAAAATGTAAGCCATGCTGAGCAGCAGAAAAGGAAGTAAAGATAGCCAGTGTGTGCAGATTTTAACATTACCTAAAAAGAACAAATGAGGGAAGTCTTGGCTGTAAGAGGCCAGATTTTCCCCAAATGTCTCACATATTATCAAGAGCACCAATGGATTTATATGGACACTTGTCAAAACATCAAATTTCTCAATACAATCACTAAGATGACTTGTGAGGCAGAGTTACAACCAAGGCTAAGCACAAAAATAAGCCATATGGTATTTGTGAGTGCCTAAAGAAGGATTTAAAGTTGGGTTTTCTGTAGCACAGCTAAAGAATACACCACAACTGCACATTATGCAGAAGAGCCATTTCCAAAGAAGACAGATTGTACTACGTGTATAATACATTTCTATGCTGAAGCGAAGACTTTCAGAAAAATGAGAAATTATGGACTCTACATATCTTAATTACATCACCACCATGATGTAAAACTTAACAAAATTAACTAAGAAACATTAATTAATGTTTTACTAAGGCTTTCTGAAGTATGTTGACTAGACAGAAAAGCCAATAATGACAAGAGGTACTGAAGTTAGCTTCAGCATCGAACAGCAAGACATTAAAGTCATCTTTAAAACAACTGTATTCTTAAAATGATACTTACCCTTGAAAAAGGGTAGGGTAGGTAAATTTCAGGACAGACAGGACATACTGGAAAACAAATACCAAATTAATGGACATCAAACACTTACAGCTTATAACATTAACAAACAATCACAAGAGCAACAAAACACACATGGAAAGTCTCCATTTTTATTTACTTTGGTAGAAAAGACAAAAAATGCTTAATAATTTCTCTTCCTGTGGTGCATTTCCCCTCACTCCCCTCCTTGGGCTGCACTATGATCTCAGAAATGCTTGTTATGCCTCAGACTTGACAAACAGCACCCGGGCAAAGTTCCTCTCGAGGTTATCAGAAACACTGTCTGCTCCCAGGAGCTCGTGCTGCCTAATGAACTCCTGCTTTTTAACAAACAGCCTTGGAGACTTTTTTATTTTTTTGCCTGCGTAACAACTCAAGTGGAACAACATTTTTGCTATTGGGCTTTCAAAGAAAGTTACCAAACTGCATTGCAGCCAGGATGGAAAAGCACTCTGATTAAAACCACTTCTCTTGCAACCTTATAAAAAGACCCTATAAACCCTTTGATCTCTCTTGTACCTCAGCAAGATGTGACACCAGCAATCCCCCCCCGAGTGGGCTGCCTCTCAGAGCCAGTGAACTCTCAAGTTTTCGTAATACAGGCCTGTAAGTCAGTCACTGTTGTGCCTGTAGTAAATTCTGTATTAATTTTTGTTATAAATTGTTTAAATTAAGCTAGTGACTATGTGCTGTTTAGTTTAAGTGCTGTTAAAACCTTTAGGCCTAAACCTTTGGTCAAGTCTGGGGCTAAGTTTGGCAAGGGGGTGCACTCTGAACCCTGTGACTCCATGGGAGTGTCTTATTCCCTTTTATCCGTACTTCCACAAAGGTTATTTTAAGTTGATTTATTTTTAGGTTGATTAGTTTTAGTCTGATTTTTCTCTGTCAGCTTTAACCATCTAGTAATTATCTAGTAATGCAACAATGATGTAATAATGTAATGAAGTAATGATGGTAGTAGAGAGAACCTTGCCAATGAACTCTGTCGTGCTTTCACTTTAATAGTAGACCTGATTTTGCTGATGATTCTTCGAGTGTTCTAAAACACTCCCTTGTGACACTTCCCGTGCCAGAACTGCTGGATGCTGCCTCAGTCACTGTGGAAGGCAACAGACTGAAGTACGTGAGGCACAGAGTGGACACACTGAAAAATGGAGAAGGCTCCTTCTGAATTGCACTTTCCCTTCCTGAGCACACTCCATGCATGACACTGAATGGGAAAAGGATTAACAGCAATACAAAGCCATAAGCACCTGTCAGCCAAAATGTCACACCACACAGGCAGGATCATGATCTTAACGTAATTGTCTCCTTATGGTTAATGCATCTTACAGACATAACACTCTCTTCACATGCCATTTGTGTAAAATATTAAGCAGTCCATAAAGCACACTGGAGGTGCAACACGTGGGGGTGAAAAGCAAATCTTCTGTGCTATTACTTTTGCAGTCTTTCTCAGGGTCTGTGTTTATGGACGCTCGTGCTTTTTCTATGTATATATGCAAATCTATGTACATATGCAAATATCTATGTATATATGCAAATAAGAGGCATAAAGATGTGTCTTTCAATATGTGTATCAGGATCTAACAACTTCCTGCAAAGGAATATATAAATACCATTTCTGCAAATGAGAAAAATGACTGAAGCTTCCTCAGAGGAAATGAAAGGCACCTGCTGTTCCTTCCAGGAGCCAGCAGAGACCATCTAGGGCAAAATTAGAAGCTGAAAGCTTTCAACAGAGAGGAAACTGCAATGTGCACTTTCCAAGGTTCAGTTTTCAGGTGCGCAGGCTGTCGTTAAGACTTTCGCAGCAATATGCAGATACAAGGCATGTTGATTTACAATGGGTCCCACGACACATTCACTTTTCGAAACTGCCACATGGGTTTTAAATCAGGACAATTTACCTGCATATGTTGTCCATACCCCAGATTGCATTTGCATACCACCTGCAACATCTGAAAGGTCTATATTCTGGTTATTTTTATAACACTAAAACCTACATTTAGCTTTGAAAATGGAGGCTCTGTGTCAAAGCCCTTACAACTTCCTCTCACAAACAGTTAAGACAAGTACTTTTTCCCATCTATGATGCAATTTGGCAGCTCTTCCAGCCCTGCTGTTTAAGTAATCCCCGCTTTTAGCAGTCTAGCAGTCTGTCAAATCAAGTGCAGTATCTTTCCCTATAAACTTTGCTTTATATCTGAGCTTCACAGTCTACTTCTGGGCATCCTTAATAGCGAGTGTACCTTGGAACAAAAAACAGTGGCCAATGCCCACAAGAGGTTTCATTTCCACCTCTGAAATGCTGCTTTTCTCTAGTCCTCCCTCAGGAAATCCATATTATTTGCTTCAATAACATCTTTTCTTTCAGAAATCTGGTCCAGAAACATAGACACACTCTCAGATAAGTAAGACAGCAAGGAGCAATTAGTTTTCTTCCCAGAGTGAAAAAACTACTTCAAACTATGTTTTAACCATAGAATTTTATTCACAACGTGGCCATCTTCAGCCCATTTCTCCTTCTGCTTAAACATCTCAGCAATACTAATAAGCAGTTAAGTTACAGGGTGGAAAACAAAATCCTTGTTCTTAATTTGCAGGTCAATTAAGCTGTCAAAGGATCCACAGAAGACAATACGTATCTGTTTCACCACCGATACATTTGGTGTATTTCAGAATTTCCCCGTGGCATTACGTGTTGTTCCAGCCAACAGATCTCTTGGGAATGAGTGTGTTGGTAGATACGTACATAAAGCATCGGCAACACTTTCAGAGCAGCATAATGTCTGGCTCTGGACCACTTCATTCATTAGAATGACATGATGCCGCCTCTTTGCCCTCCTGAAGGAGCCAGTATCGGAACTCATGTGTCGCGGAAAGGCGGAGTGTCACACGCTGAGCAAAACGAGACCGCTGGCAGACAACCCTATTCCCAATTCCTGGAGCACTTCGGGATGGAACGCCACGGAAGTTTTCTCTCGTGGGACAGTCCCGTCCGGGAGGGGCTGTCCCGCCGGCTCTGCCCGGGCAGGGCAGGGCAAGCAGCGGGCACTGTCCACTGTCCTTCCTCCTCCTCCTCTTGCCTTCCTGCACTTACCTCGCCCCGACCGCCCAGCGCCCCCACACCTCCCTCCGCTTCGCCCGGCCCCTCCGAGACCGGGCCGGCCCCGCGCCCGCCCTCACCTTGTTGGTGAAGCAGGACGCCAGGTNTGTCCAGCGACTCTGCCCCTGGACTGTGCCCTTGTCCAGCCACTGTCCCTCGGACTGTGCCCTTGTCCAGCGACTGTCCCCATGGACTCTGACCCCCCCACCTGGAGTGCCGCGCCAGCGCTGGGGCTCTTGGCGCAGGAAGGACATGGACATGCTGGAGCGAGTCGCAGTATCACGGTGTAGATAGGGTTGGAAAAGACCTTGAAGATCATCTAGTTCAACCTATGATCCAACTAAACCTAACATGTATAACATTTATATCATGACCCTCAACACCTCATCCAGTCTACCCTTAAACACCTCCAGGGACGGCGATTCAACCACCCCTGCGGGCAACACCTTCCAATGCCAGGTCACTCCTTCAGTGAAAAGCTTTTTCCTAATGTCTAGTCTAGTCATGAAGATGATCAGAAGGCTGGAGAGCCAGGGTTGTTCAGAGACCTTATAGCAACCTGCCAGTATCTAAAGGGGGCCCGCAAGAGAGCTGGAAAAGGACAACAGAGATGGTCATGTAGTGATAGGGTAAGGGGGAATGGCTTCAAACTGAAAGAGCGTGGATTTAGACTAGAGATAAGACATATTTTGTGGTGAGACACTGGAACATGTGGTGGATACCCCATCCCTGGAAGTGTTCCAGCTCAACCTCATCAGGTTGGATGGGACTCTGAGCAACGTGATGCAGATGAGGGTGCCCCTGCTCCATAGTGGGGAGGTTAAGCAAGATGATTAGAGGCCCCTTCCAACCCCAGCTATTCTGTGATCCTATGATTCATTGGTGATGTGTAAACTATAAATATCCCAGGCAAGTAGAGAAGGAGAGAAAGACACACCCTATCAAGTCATTGTTACTGGGTGTTCTTTTACTACAGCCTAGGTAAACCTCATTCTTCTCCGACCTGGTATTACAGGTTCTCTACAGTTCTCCACTACCTCTACAGTTCTCACCTTGACTTTGCTCAGATAGTGCAAAGTGCAGAGCTCCCTTTGCACACGTACACCCTAGTTTTAGAGGACATAAATAAGAAAAAGCACCATAAATAAGAAATTATTCTGGCCTAAACTGGGCAGGTGGGGCCACTATGTGACCAAATCCAAACCATAAAATGAGCCTGTCTAACCTGCCATGTTCAGCCTCCAAAGACAAAGTCAACAGAGTGCAACAGCTGAACAGTTGCCACTGAACCCAAGACAAATTCAAGCATTTTAGTGCATCAGACATGATTCCATCTGGTTCGTAAGGCTGTAACCCAAAAGAGAAATGGGATCTCCAGTGCTGAAAGGTTTGGTCCATCCAGGCCTACAGAGATCACGGACAAGTCACTGTAATGGATGCATTAGAGATGGCAGGGTGGAAGATACAGCATTTCCACTTTGCAGAGCACCTGCTAATGTAAGCATGGCAGATGTGTATTTGGCAAACAAAGATATGCTTTGTGTTGTGCCAGAAATTCACCCCGTAAAGCTTTAAAAAAAAAAAAAGAAAAGTTTATAGATCTACAAAGATTGATGTAAGCATGTGGTAGGAGTACTTCAGACTTCGTATTTCAGCGGGGTATCATTTTTATGTGAAATTTTACAGGGATATCCTTTTTCTTTTTTAGTATTTTTTATTACAAGTGGGAGACTTGGACAAAGATGATATATCTCCTACAGCAAAATGCAGAGGCAAGTTTGTATTCTTGGAAACTACTTCAGTGAGGGATCAATGAATGAAGATATAAACTTCTGTCAATGTTGTTTATCGAGACCGATTTAAATTACATACTAAGTAATTGCTATACAGCTTTGGAGGTACTTTGATTAATATGAAGGGAACTTTCTGCTCTATCTGGATTTTAAACCACGTACATGTTTTTATTGTGAGCTGTGAATGTGTTGTAAATGATTTTACAGAACATTTCTTCTTAACATAATTCAGTTCAGAGCTTGATCCATTCATGGGATCAAGGCCTAATCAGCTAATATTTAAGAGACTAAAACAGAAGACTTATTTTTGAAAATTAAAAACTTAATAACAAAACACAGGAATACTAACTCCTCGTTAATGTCTTTTTGAATCAAAAACTACTGAAATCCATTTTCTTAATCAGCACTTGTAGAGCTGTGCAGGAACAATGATTCCTAGGGCAGCAGGACACTCTTATGATATTCTGTACATTTATAAAACTGATAAATACAGACAAAAAAATTGAAGGGAGCAGGGCAGCAATCTTCACACCATAAAAGGCAGCTGCACAGGGAAAAAAATAATCTTTCTACCAGGGCTAAGCACAGAATGGACAAGAACCACACTGGTACATACTCATCCCCAGGCAAAGCCACCCTTGTCAGCACTTGGTTAATGGTCAGGCTTGATGATCTCACAGGTGTTTTCCAACTTAAATGATATTATGACTCTGTAATTTCTCTGTAGCACAAGTGTGTGTTGTGCCTGCAGGTTGTGCATCACAGCCTGAGTCCAGATTTTGTATTTGGGGACTTTCTGCAGCAATGGAACGCTGGAACAGATTACGTATCTTGGGAGAGTGCAATGTGTTACGTCATTGCAGGTTGCTGAAGACAATTAGATGAACTTTGGCCAAGGAAGCTGATTCTTGCATGCCTGAGAGTTGATGGGAGTGGCTTTTGCTAGGCCTGCCTGGCAGCTGAGCTTTGCGAGATGTGTAACCTGTGCTTTACACCGAGCAGGCTGGGGGATGCCACAGGGGCTATACAAAAGCAGTTCTGCTCTTACAGCCAGCCAGTTTTGCTAGATTGTTTTTCAGATTATTGATGGTGACTGTGATGGCACGTTTGTCTACGACAGCTGTTAGATACCATGAACAGCTGGAGGTGAGCCAGGCCCAAGGCTTCTAGGCATTAATTCCTTCCTGTTGGGAAACTTGTCCAAGCGGACCTAAACAGCACCTGTGTCATAGCAAAACACCATTCTGTTGCCCCTGCTCTGGAAATAGGGCATTTAAATCACAATACTATTTTCCAGAGAAATATTATGTATAAAATTGAGGTGTAAGAGGCAGCAGATCATATACAAAGTATTTGAGTTTAGTTTAACAATGAGTTATGCGATTGGGATTAAATTTTGTTTGGGGTTGGGGTTTTTTTCATTCCTTTGGTTACTTCCTGAGATTAAAAAAAAATAATCTATATGAAATCCATTTTAGTACAGTGGTGAGTGTCCCCTCCTCTCATGTGGGAGACCGGGGCTTCGATTCCCACTGGGGAGGCAGTGGTGCCATTTAAGAGTTGGACCTGATGATCCTTGTGGGTCCCTTCCAATTCAGAATATTCTGTGAAATCTGTGACATTTAATTTCACAGAACCAATGAGACTGGAAAAGACCTGCAAGATTACCAAGTCAAACAGATGACCCAACACCACCATGCCAACTAGCCCATGGCACTAAGTGCCACATGCAGTCTTTCCTTAAACATGTCCAGGGACAGTGACTCCACCAAGTCCCTGGGCAGCCCATTACAATGTCTAACCACCCTTTCTGGGAATAATTTCTACCTAATGTCCAAACCAAACTTTCCCTGGCATAGTTTGAGACTATGACCTCTTACCCTCTCACTGGCAGCCTGGAAGAAGAGACCAACCCTCACCCGGCTACAAGCTCCTTCCAAGTAGTTACAGAGAGCCATAAAGTCACCCCTGAGCCTCCTCTTCTCCAGCTGAACAACCCCCGCTCCCTCAGCCACTCCTCGCAGGACTGGTGCTCCACTGCCCTTCCCTGCACTCCATTTCACTCGTTTGTTTTGCCATTTGCTTATGGCTTGGTTTCGGGTTTTTTTATGTTTTGTTCTTCTTGTTGTTTGTTGCTGCTTTGCGTTTGTTTTCCCCCCCCCCCCCCCCTCCTCTCCTCTTCTTTCCCTC
>WEKX01021112.1:204122-219232 GCA_013390025.1 Pitta sordida | reverse complement strand
CTGCCCCCCCCTCCCGCTGCCGCCTGTGCCCGCCCCGCTGACATCACCGGAAAGGCGGGCGGTCCCCGAGCCGCGGCCAATGGGCCGCCTGACGGCCCCTGACGGCCGGGCAGAGCCGCCGAGCACCCGGAAGGGTTCGCGGTCAGTCGGAGCGTCGCTGCCCTGAGGAGAGACCCCGCTCCTTCCGCCCCTGCGTGCCCGATGGACTCAGTGGGAGTCGCCGCTGCCGCCGCCCACGACGCCGGCCCGGGCCCCGCCTGGCAGAGCAAGGTGAGCGCTGTGCCCGCCGCTGCCCGGGCTCTGCGGAGGTGCAGAGCAGCAGGAGGGCGAGGGCCGAGGCCGTGGAGAGGGCGCTGCGAGGCGCTGTCAGCAGCGCCCGGGTGACGGGCGCTGGGCGAAGCGACCCTGGCAGCGGTGGGGCCCCGAGAATGGCGTGGTTGGCTGCTCCCGGGGCAGTTATCTCCTTGCTGCTGCGGGAGCCTGATAAATGAGTTGCTTCTCTCTCGGCTCTGCTGGCGAGCAGCGAATTGGAGTTGGGCGAGCTCGGTTATGCCGGCGGTAGGCAGTGAGTCACAGCCTGCTTGGACCCGTCGCTCCCCAGCTGTGCGTGTGCTTCTGTGTTTCTGAGGGGATGTTTGTGATGGCTGCCCTTGCAGGGCTCTAAAAACGAGGGAAGGAAGCTGTGCGTAAGCCATTACTGTTGTGTTATTCCCAGAGTTTTACATGGATTGCGAGTACACTTGTAAGCAAACTTTCTGTCTTCAGAAGGCACTGACAAACTGACCTTCCCTCCCCCCCGTAGTAAGTGACCATCGACATCTTTTCAAGCCCAGTTCTCCCTACCGAGTGTATGAAACTACTCTATGAGTAGTTCACCATAGTTTTCTAGGTGTGTGTAGAAGACAGGCTCTTACAAGATTACATGAGCTTGTTTTGAAGCCAGCGATATCTAATTATCCTGATTATTGTGTTGTCACAGTACAAGTCTGGCCAACTTGAATAAAATGTTTATTTACAGTGTCCATGGGGAGCCCCGAACACAACATCGATATCATGTTCTCTTGCTGACGTAATGAGTGAACAGCTGGCAAAAGAGCTGCAGCTGGAAGAAGAAAATGCTGCTTTTCCTGAAGTGGTTGCGTAAGTTTGAGTCCTGGATTAGTGATCTCCATAGTTGTGCTGCCGCCTTCTTTCTTCTGAATTTTCTTACGATGTGGTTCGTGCATAGCAACGTACTAAATGCTTTGCCTGTTGCCCTTCCTTCTTTCTTGATGTTTTCTTTGCATTTTCTGGTTGTGTTAACCCCAGCTGTAAGCTATGTTTAGAGAAATTTCAAAAATTCCTTTTTTCCACTACTCATTTAGAAACTCCTATTACCAGTATATAATGTTATTTTGAGAACTGTCAGGTATTTAACCTGTGTCTTCCTACTACTTGAATGCTCTAAACAAAGGCCAAGGGCTTACAAAGTCTACATTTAGACAAATATTGACTGCAACTTTACCTATGAAACAGAGCAAAGCAACACTATTTGGGGGTTTATTTGTTTTGATTTATTTACTTAAAATTTGTTTATGCACACAGATACATCTATATGCCTTCTTTCTTTGTCATGAAGGATACCTTAAAATAGACCTTTAAGCTTCTTACAGAATGGTAAACAAGTTGAAGTAATGTCTCCATGGTAAAGGAGTGACAGAGAGGAAGCCATGATCCTTTAATGTATAGTGTTGCCTTGGATGGGAGTAAGTGGCTGAGATCCTTTACTTTCTGTGCAGCTCTGCATGAAGTCTTTTGTATAGAGTGATGAAATGGTATAAAGTAGTGGTTTCTGCTTAGATCACTGTGTTTAATTTTTTAAAATATCTGTTTTGATCTCCCACAGTGTTGCTGAAGGACCTTTTATTACAGGAGAAAATGTTGACACTTCTAGTGACCTAATGCTAGCTCAGATGCTGCAGATGGAATTTGACAGGGAATATGATGCGCAGCTTCGGCGTGAAGAGAAGAAGATCAATGGAGATAGCAAAGGTATCCTCATCAGAAAAAGTAGTGTTGTTTGGGAGATATTCTTGGCACTCTGTTTAAGTTGACAGAGGTGTGAGGAAGTAGGAAATCCCTGATAATCACTGACATACCTATTTGTTTTGTTTCTCCAGTCTCCATATCCTTTGAAAATTATCGGAAAGTGCATCCGTATGACAGTGACAGCTCAGAGGATGAAGTTGATTGGCAGGATACTCGTCATGATCCTTACAGAGCAGGTATGTGCAATTTCTTTGGTTAATAGGTCTAAGAATATGACATTGTTAAATTAGGCTTTCTTTGAATACCAGTTGTGCGTAAAACCAGGTCACCTCACTGGGAGGCGTCAGCAGGAGGTTGGGTAATTTCACAGAATCACAGAATTAACTAGGTTGGAAAAGACCTTTGAGATCATCAAGTCCAACTTATTCCCTAACACCACCCTGTTAACTAAGCCATGGCACAAAGTGCCACATCCAGTCTTTTTTTAAACACCTCCAGGGACGGTGACTCCACCACCTCCCTGGACAGTCCATTCCAGTCGCCAATCCCTTTTTCTGTGAAGAATTTTTTCCTCGTGTCCAACCTAAGCCTCCCCCAGGCTTTTATCTGCCAGTATATTGGCTTCAGTGGCTGAATCTGGCTGAATAACTATTGTACATGGGAAGTATTCTGAGGTGTCTGTCACCTACATTTAACTAGAGTCAGTATCATTTACATATGATATTGAATATTCCTGTCTTAATATGCCAGAAGTGTGTTTGACACCCTCGAGAAGACAGAGAAGTAAGCCATAACATGGCAAAAGAGGCTGTCATGCTTAGGATAAAAGAAGACTGCACTAAGATCATACAATTAGAGTAGTCAGTTTTGTTATGTATAAATAAAATTATGTTTATGGACATTGTGGAACCTTTATGAGCATCAATTATGTTTGTTTAGATGTAAAATTTGATTTATATTTCTCACTGCTGGCAGATAAACCTACTACCACACCGAGAAGGGGTTTCATAGGAAAAGGAAAAGACATTACTACTAAACACGATGAAGTGGTGTGTGGAAGAAAGAACACTGCTCGCATGGAAAATGTAAGTGAGAATTTAGGGAAAGTTATTTTATGTAATTTTATGTATAAAACTGCAATTCAGCTAAGGAACTAATGCTTGTCCATCTGTGCTACTGGATAGGGTGCTGATCTCTTTCTCTATCAAATGGAAGTAATGCAGTGTTTGGTTTAGTTATTCAAATTGGCAGTTTGAGTTGTGCAGGTTTTCTGTTTAATACTAGTTTGTTATTGACAGTGGTTCAAGGATTTGCACAGAACTGTTTTGGCAAAACAAAATTATCAGGAAGTTTGGCAAATCACAGAATCACAGAAAATTATGAGTTGGAAGGGACCCACAAGGATCATCTAGTCNCACAGTACTCAAGATGAGGTCTGACCAGCGCTGTGTACAGGGGAAGGACAACCTCCCTGGACCGACTGACCACACTGTTCCTGATGCAGGCCAGGATGCCATTGGCCTTCTTAGCCACCTGGGCACACTGCTGGCTCATATTGAGTTTCCTATCGATCAGTACACCTAAGTCTCTCTCCACTTCACTAGTCTCGAGCCACTCCTCCCCCAGCCGGTAGCGGTGCATGGGGTTGTTATGGCCAAAGTGAAGAACCCGGCACTTAGTCTTGTTAAACCTCATACTGTTGGAGCCTGCCCATCTCTCCAGTCTGTCAAGGTCCCTCTGGAGGGCCTTCCTACCCTCCGGCAGTTCAACATTTGCCCCCAGCTTAGTATCATCTGCAAACTTGCTGATGATGGATTCAATTCCCTCGTCCATGTCATCGATAAAGATGTTGAACAGTACTGGGCCCAACACTGACCCCTGTGGGACTCCACTGGTGACTGGCCGCCAGTCTGATGTTGCACCATTCACCACCACCCTCTGAGCTCGCCCTTCCAACCAGTTTGTAACCCAGCATAAAATGTTCCTTTCCAGCCCGTGCTTTACAAGTTTCTCCTGAAGCTTATTGTGGGAAACCGTGAACACCAGAGCTATTTTTGAAAAGCATAGCTGTTGTGTAACCAATTTCTTTAATTCATTTTGTTTGGTGAGCCAAGTAACTTCAGTCAGTTGTTTGACTCACAGCTTTTCAGTCTGTTTATCTGTAGTACATGCCTTCCATGTTCTTTAAGGTAACTGGTGCAACTTCTACAAATCAGGAAGTACTGCAAGTGCTATTTTTCAGGATGTTAGGTAATCTCATTTGGGCAGAACCTTGAGTTGAAAGTTTTTTAACATAGTGACAACATTACACAAGGTGAGTTTTACAAATGTCCTAATCTCTCCTGGGCTCTTCCAAGTCAGAATGAGAAATTTCTGGTTGTGCTAACTTTTCATGTCTGCCAGTAACAGTGCTTAAATTTCTATTATGTATTTCTACTTGTAGTTTGCACCTGAATTCCAAGTTGGGGATGGAATTGGGATGGACTTAAAGCTGTCAAATCAAGTCTTCAATGCCTTGAAGCAGCATGCATACTCTGAGGAACGTCGAAGCGCAAGGCTCCATGAGAAGAAGGAGCATTCCACTGCTGTATGTCTTTAATGAAGTCACTGTATATACTCTTTATCTTGTGTAATAGCTGAACACTGCTTTGGTAACTTCTTGAAACATTCCATTTTTAGTAAAACAGTTAAGTAATATTGTATTAACATTGCTGACACAGATGGTATCAGCCAGCTCCTACTAGATAAAGGCTGTCTTTATTGGAGCTGCATTACCATGAGAGCCGTATCAAAGTTAAGAGCAAGCAACTTCCTTTTTTTTTTTTTTTTACTCTTTTTCTTTCTAAACTTGGCTCTTAATCAGTTACAATGAATAAACCGTCTGGAAGTTATTTATAGAAACCATCCAGAGCACTAATCCTCTGCAGTTGAACCTTGTGGCTCCGAATATCTGTTTCCATAGCAAGCTCTGGGAAGGTGAGGTGACTTAATAATTTAGGAACTCAGTTGACAGGCTTTATGGGTGAGTTTAGAGTGGGGCCTCTGGTAATTCCTGTTGTGGAATTCTTCAGTTTGGGGCATTTTGCTTTGCCTTATTGTTACTGATACCAAAGGAACATAATATTGGGGATGTTTTCATTCGTGATTTGTAAAGACTTCTTGCAAACACTGTAGAAAGTAATGTGCAGTCTGTATGTGGAATTGGTAAAATATTGTGTGGGTTACAGAGCTGATTAGGAACCTGAGAGTATTGAATCTTAAGATGACAGTCTTGGAGCAGATTGACTTTGTTTCATCTGTTTGTTTTGGTTTGTTTGTTTTTTCCTCTCTGGCAGTTGAGAGAAATTTACTAATACGTTACTCTTCCTTCCTAGCTGAAATTTATATATTCTACACATGCTGTAAAACAAAAAATTATTTTGAGGAATTGATTATTCATTTCTTGCCTGTAGGAGAAAGCAGTGGATCCCAAAACACGTTTACTTCTGTACAAGATGGTCAATGCTGGGATGCTGGAGACCATCACAGGCTGCATCAGCACAGGAAAAGAATCTGTTGTTTTTCATGCCTATGGAGGAAAGTAAGTATGTTGTTGCTGATGGTGGCTTTATGTACCAGAGATGATTTAAAAAGCAGAAACCACAGAAATAGCTAAACATCCACACCTTTTTTTTCTTCCCAAGCCTTAAAGTTTGGATTAATGCATATGCAGAGAAAAATAAGGTCCAAAACCCAAATGGTACCAACCATGAAGGTAAAAAATCCCCACTTTCCTCCTTGGAGCCCATTTAATGGATGGGGACAAATCCACTATGGCTTTCTGCAGAGAAATGTCTACTCCTTTTATAAAAAATAAGTCTTGAGATTTCTGAGGAACTCTCTCCAGCACCCTGCACCAGACTGTAGAGGTGCTGTGGTGACCTTAGGCTACCTGAAGGTTGTCTTTCCATACGGAGCACTGCACTGTCAGCTCCATCCACTCAGCTCAATGAAGGTGCTGTTTGTTACTTTAGTGTTACCTTGAGAACAGCGTTGGGAGGCTGGTCACTTTAGGAGTCATGCAAGAGCCCACTTGTAAAAAGTGCCACACTGAAAGGATTATAATATGTTAGAAGTGATTGCAGTGCCTATTTAGCTCACTTTAAACTGGTAGTGTTTGAGCAAGACTTAGTAAAGCCCAAATACAGATAATCTATTTAGAGATGCCAAGAAAAAGGTGAGTTCTAAGTTGGAGTTGGGGATGAAAGATACTCCTCTTTTTTTTTTTTTTTAAGTTGACCATTGCTCAAATGATGTTCAAGAGTGTTCTTATGCTTGGGATTATTTGGTGGGCAATATCTTTGTGGTGCTTTATGAAGTGCTACCATTATTCTAGTGCAAGACTATTTTTACCTGTAAATTCTTGTAGCAAGTGCATCCATTAACAGGGCTGTTATTAGCTATGATATTTAAGTAAAGTCTTAACAAACTTAGAGATGTAACCTATTTGATAAGCAATGTACAATCAAAATGCCCAAGCCCAGACATTCATATGTAAGTTTAGTCGTAGAATTGTTACAAACTTATCTTGAGTTGTCTTCTAGAAAATCAGATCTTATATTCAAAATCGCTGTATCTTGGATTGTGTTAAAAACAAAACAATGCATTTGCTTGTAAAGATGCAAATAGTAAACTTTTGTTATGCATTTGGCTTTTTCCACGAGAAGTACAACGGAAGACAAAGTTATTCCTCCAGAATGTGCCATCAAAGTGTTTAAAACAACCCTTAATGAGTTCAAGAACCGTGATAAATACATCAAGGATGACTACAGATTTAAAGACCGCTTCAGTAAATTGAATCCACGGAAGATTATTCGTATGTGGGCTGAGAAAGAAATGCATAACTTAACAAGGTAAAGGGAAAAAAAAATCAAGTGTAGTTGCCAAATGCCTTCTCTGTTTAAGAAAGATTAGATTTGTTTTTAAGGCAAAAATAATATACAGCCTGCCACAAACTGAAAAAGCCACTTGTTTCTTACAGTTTAATGAGCATTCTTAGACTCACTTTTGACTTTAAGATCTGAATTGTCCCATGTGAAATAGTGTGAAATTAATGTATTTGTTCAGTTTTTGCTTCTCTCTATTTCAAAGATTTATTTTTTTTTTTATTTCCACAGTTCCCTCAGATAAAAAATGAGCAAGCAGGAACTAGAACTAATGGGTTTGGGGTTTTTGTTTTGTTTTTCTTAATCGGGATCTATTTTCTGATCCACAGAATGCAAAATGCAGGAATTCCTTGTCCTCAAGTGGTTATCCTTAAGAAACATGTCTTGGTCATGTCTTTCATTGGCAAGGATCAAGTCCCAGCTCCTAAACTAAAGGATGTAACACTTAGTAGTGAAGATATGAAAAAGGCCTACTATCAAACTCTTAATGTAAGACAATGCTGATTTCTCCTGTAGTTCTGGGTTGTGTTTTCTTTCAGAGGAATAATTTAAAGGACAAATCATCCATTTATTTACTTTACAGGATATGAAGTCCAAAGTCTTGTTTTGCTGCTGTTTCATGTGCAACTTAGAATAAGTAAATAAATAAATAATGTATAAAAAAATTATTAAATTTAATCCAAATCTGGGTGGAAAATGTGCTGGAACTTGTATGCAAACAGATGTACGTAGTAGCAGAGTACTTATTGGCAAGTAGCCCTTTTAGAGAAGCAGCATGTGGTTTATAGAATTCTCTAAGTCTTTCTGGGCTTACCAAATACTTAATTTACAATGCTTAAACTCTTTCCAGTGGATTGCCCCTTTCCAGTCCCCATCTTTGGCAAACCTAGAAATCAGAGAATGAATTAGAGTATTGCACAGTGGGTACTTTACTTTCCTAGTAGCTGCTGTATTTGGCTCAGACCTCTATCTGTTAACTGTCCACTCGCTATTATGTTATAGATACTAAGAAACCCTAACCAGCCAACTAACCTCACAAGAATGATCAGGGCCTCAAATTGTGGGACCAGTAAGCAACAAAACATTCTTTTAAGTGAATATACCTAATGGATAGGATTCAGTATTCACAGCTGCGAGACTTCTTTCCTATGGGATAGGAGTGAAAACACATTCTCTAAATATACATGTTGTTTATCTGTCTCATGCACTTGGACTGGTTGGCAGGGCTGACACGAGTTTACCAGACTAATCCTTCCCATTTGCCAAAGCTAAGCTCGGTGATAAAAGCTTAGTTTGCTGGCAGCTTGCCAAAACTGCGATTCCTTGTGTGGAAATTCATTGAAGACTTGCGTAAAAATTATGTAAATTAGGCAGGTGATTGGGGAAAGGTGTTTTTTTGTTTGGTTTTTTTTTTTCTGAGTTATGCAGGCCATGTATTTATTTGGAGAATAACATAGTTACATCATTAATTTGGTTCCTTGCAGATGATGCAGCAATTGTATAAGGAGTGCAACCTGGTCCATGCAGATCTGAGTGAATACAACATGCTTTGGCACGATGGGAAGGTGAGTTTGTTCTTAATGTAGGGAGGAAGGATATCACAGAACATGCTGAGTTAGAAGGGGCTCACAAGGATCATCAAATGCAACCTTTAGTCCTGCACAGGAATATCGCCAAGAGACACACCATGTGCCTGAGGGCATTGTCCGAATGCTTCTTGAACTGTGTCACATTTGGTGCTGTGACCAGTTCCCTGGGGAGCCTCTTCCAGTGCCCAACCACCCTCTGAGTGAAGAACCTTTTTCTAATGCCCAACCTAAACCTCCCCAGACACAACTTCAGGCCATTCCCTCAGGTCCTGTCCAGGGTCACCACAGAGAAGAGATCAGTGTCTGCTCCTCTTCTTCCCCTCACAGGGAAGTTGTAACTGCAGTGAGGTCTCCCCTCAGTCTCCTCCAGGCTGAACAGACCAAGTGACCTCAACCATTCCTCATACAGCTTCCCCTCAAGGCCCTTTGCCATCTCTGTTGCCCTCCTTTGGATGCTCCCTCTAATGTGAAATGTGAATACAAACTAAATGGCTGTTTCTCTGTGACTACAGGTCTGGCTCATTGATGTCAGTCAGTCTGTAGAGCCAACCCATCCTCACGGACTTGAATTTTTGTTCAGAGACTGTAAGAATGTTTCACAGGTAGGACCTCTTTCTGTGATGATCTTCTGTTATGCTGAATGTTTTCCAAGACAAAATCAATTCAGAGCTAATTAAAAATCAACCAATACAACTCAGTAAAAATTACCACCACCACATATAAACAAGATTGTTCTGGCACATTGTCCATGCTGATGATGCTCACCTTTTTCAAAGGGGAAAAAATCATAAGAGTTAATTAATACCACCAGAACTAAAGACTTCTTTCCGTTATTTTTACCTGTGGGTCAATAAAAGCAAAAATGTAATTTTGACTAAATATTGTAAGTTGAGGAAAGAAAAGGAATATTTTGTTCTGTGTAATAAAGTGTGTTGTGTGCTTTTTGTATTGACTAGTTCTTCCAGAAGGGAGGTGTGGCAGAAGCACTTAATGAGCGTGAACTCTTCAATGCTGTCTCAGGTTTAAATATTACAGCTGACAATGAAGTAGACTTCCAAGCAGAGGTATTGTTTTCTCTAACAATTGTAATGTGTCAAACAACTACAGTAGCTATTGTAATACCTTAACTTCCCACATTTAGTTGTGTGATTGGTGTGTGCATATAAAATTTCAGCAGTCATTCTGCATCTTTTAAAAAACTTGAGCATTTCAATGTAGTACTAATGTTTACGAAACTCAGATTGTCAGGCCTGTCCACCCTCTTTCCTGATCCCCCTGCTCCCAAGTATAAAGGGCTTCACAATGCATTTAATTGCTTCTTTCAGCATTAAAGCCAATCTATTTGTCTGTTTTAGTTTAAAAGCTAGCATTGTTTTCTTTCATTTCATACAGTAAAGGTTGTGCAGAGAAAGGAAAGCTGGGTTAAAACTAATAATTGTTCTACTGCTTATTTTCATGGTTTAATCGTTAACTTATTTGGATTTAAAGTTTAGGGCTAGCATTTCCAGTGTTCCAAGCCTAAAATCCTGCTAATGTAAATACGGACTTAGGAATCTTTGGTCACTGTTGGCTTTCCATTTTCAACCTTTGTCTGTAACTCCTGAAGGGATGCATCCTGATACCAGACACTGAAAAAACAAGTTGCCAAACATTACATAAGTATTAGTTAAATTAGGGTGACATGGCAATTTCTACTTAGGCTAGTTCAAGGTGGAGTAGGTGGCAGCTTGGAACTAGATAACTCCTGGGGAAGGTCCTCAAAGAATGGAACAGATTAAGGGGACACAATGTCACAGTTCCATGGTCCTTATGTATCAGTTAATCAAGAAAAAACCAGTTCCCTCACTAACTGTGACATGAGCACTACGGGGGTAGGGTGTGGTAGTTATCTTGTTGGTTTATGTCACCTTTTGTGCTTACAAGTTTTATGAGAAAGACTTAAGGTTGCTGCTTACACAGAGATGGACTATGCTTTAGTCACTAGTAACAAAAATTCTCTCTTCTGGAGTAGAAGAGGAAGTAATTGCTACATTTTAGTAACTTGTTGAGAACAGGTATTTCAAGCCATACTTCCAAGATAATGTGGTTCTCTACATGTGGCTGAGCCATAGAAATAGCAACACTGTATATACCTGCTCTGTCATCTAAAGCTGCTTTTCACTAATGTTAAGCATTCTGGTGCAAGCATGGTTTTATGACTTCATTTTTGCCTCTCTAGATTGAAGCTTTGGAGAAGATGAATGAAGATCATGTGCAGAATCATGGAAAGAAACTGGCAACGTTTTCAAGTGATGGAGACCCACCTATATATGATGAATAGCACTGAATGTAGAGCTGCTAATGAAACAAAACACGAATTTACTGCTTCTAACTGTGTTGGTGCAGTGGGAGATGTCAACTACTGCTGTCAAGAGAGAGTGGTTGGCTGGGAATACCAAAATGGAAAACACAGCGAGCATATGGTGATGCCTCAGTGGTTTGCTTTTGTTTTTAATTTGTCCCACACATCAGGTTGGCACTGTGAGAATGGACTGTCTGACAACTTCACCAATTGCCCACTTACATTAGACTAGTGCAGCTCAGGTGGTCATATTTTGCATGATTCAGAGCTTAAATATGTTTTCATTTAAAAAAATAATTAAAAAATCATCTATGCCATCCAATCTATTTAGTGGGGAAGCACACTAGAAGAGTCCTTCTCTTTTTTTAACTCTTGCAACTTGAAAAATTGTGTTTGGCCACAATGTCAATGAACCTTTCATCCATCTCCACCAAGGGCAAAATGAAAAGTCAAACTATGCACTGCAATTATGTGAAAATCTTAATTTAACAAACTAATGTATTTATATATGCCAAAGTCTGGACCTTCTCATTTGAAGTACATGGAATGCAGCTCTGACTTTCTCTGTAAATACACTTGGGTATTACATGAGAAACAGATTTCAGTCTAACCAGCAGAGGACTTCCTTGGTGACGTGCCAGGAAATCCTGAGGGCTGCATCCAAGGTGTGTAGCAACAAGTAAGTTCAGTTAGCTCCACTCTTAATGTACAAATGGTTCCAAGAAGTCGGTGCAAACCAAAAATAAAACTCTAATAATCCTGTCCCTATCTAGAATGTTCTTGCCCTGAAGGTAATCATAGACAAATCGGAGTAATTTTTTGCATCTGTAAGTAAAAAAAGCTTTGTTTAGAAATACATACCACAGTCAATTTCGTGCTTTTATTCTTAATGTCAGTCTGTTCTACTTTTTACCAAGTTCTAAAAATCTAGCAATGTTTCTCTCCGAAACAACACTTTTAAAGATGAACTGATGTGGTGGGGTGGTTTGAAACTAAGAAATTCTAATCAATTTCTTTTTAACTGATTGCTGTTTCTGATGCTGCTCTTTATCAAGCAGAATATAGTGATGCTACATGTGACATTCTCACAGTCTGCTGTGAAAGTGACTTTTTTATCTCTTTTTTTGAAAACTGGTGGTGAAGTAAAATGTTAAGATCTTGTGGTGGTATTCTTGCATGATTCTTTTCATCATCCAGGCCTTGGCTGCTCCTCAGTGCTTCCCTGGAGCAGTGGTAGGGTCCTTATAACAGAAGAAAAATGTTTGGGTGGATTCTACATGAACAGTACGCAACCTTGATGGTTTTGCCAGTTTCATTCCAGCACTTCTAGCTTCTTCCCTCTTCTAAATCTTGCATTTACTCCTTACTTTTGAAATAAAGGGGCTTATATCTTTTGGATATTTATGTCTGCCAAATTTCTCAGTTAAACAGTTTCTCAAAATAATGGTATTAGTGAGAGAACAGGTGCTGTAGTTAGCTAACCCCTTCTGTTGTCAAATATAACCAGATCTCCTTCAGAGGAGCAGGCTTTTAAAAAGAAAAGGATAGTCCTACTCTAGGCTTATAAATAGTTTTAATACTCTTAAAAAAAAAAACCTCAAAGGAGTTGCTAATATGTACCATAAAATATTCTTGTGTAGAAAAGCTGCTGTGAGCTACAGATCCCTTCTCTCTTTTCCTCTCACTTGAGAGTTAAGTGAGGGGAGGGTGTTTTTTGAACTGCATTTGAAACAAGCCCCTGCTTGTATCACTGTGCTTGGACTGAAGCCACAGCTGATACTATAATTCTTAATTTCTTTCTAAAATCCGTCTAGCACAGGTTTTTTAAAAAACACTTAAAACCCCCATAAAACAATTTTCCTCAAGTCTGATTTAAAGCTATTGGGCCCAATATATCCTGTATTTTATATATATATATATATAAATTTCATATCATATATAAATATATTTTTATTTCCAGTATTAAAAGTAGCTTGGGAATTTGCTGAAACAAGCGTTTTCCTGAACTCCTTTGAAATAAAAGGTTCTACGATTATTAGTAGTAGTAGTATTAAGCAAACAGGATCTTAGTTTTGCAAGTTGCCTTTAGATTTACTTCTATCNGGCTTATAAATAGTTTTCATACTCTTAAAAAAAAACCCTTAAAGGAGTTGCTAATATGTACCATAAAATATTCTTGTGTAGGAAAGCTGCTGTGAGCTACAGATAACTCTCAAGTGAGAGGAAAAGAGAGAAGGGAAGTGAGGGGAGGGTGTTTTTTGAACTGCATTTGAAACAAGCCCCTGCTTGTATCACTGTGCTTGGACTGAAGCCACAGCTGATACTATAATTCTTAATTTCTTTCTAAAATCCGTCTAGCACAGGTTTTTTAAAAAACACTTAAAACCCCCATAAAACAATTTTCCTCAAGTCTGATTTAAAGCTATTGGGCCCAATATATCCTGTATTTTATATATATATATATATAAATTTCATATCATATATAAATATATTTTTATTTCCAGTATTAAAAGTAGCTTGGGAATTTGCTGAAACAAGCGTTTTCCTGAACTCCTTTGAAATAAAAGGTTCTACGATTATTAGTAGTAGTAGTATTAAGCAAACAGGATCTTAGTTTTGCAAGTTGCCTTTAGATTTACTTCTATCACAAGAGTTTCAAGTTGTGTGTTCATTTACTTGTCTGTTGATTTCATCCCACATAGCTCAGTTTCTACTGCAATTAGAGGAAGTGCATGATGTTCCTTAGAGAATTAGGTTAAATGTCAATAGAATTTCTGAAATTTTGACATTGGATCAACTAAACTTTTGGCTAACATGAAATTAATTTAGCCAGTGCATCAACCAAAACAACTCCATTACTAGTTTATTGTCCAGACTAAAATACAAATCAGCATAAATGATGGGGACTGAGCGAGAGGTAATGCTTTATTACCTTTTTGTTCCTGAAGTAAGGGCTATTTGCAGAGCATAATTTCTATTTCTGAACTATTTTACAACAAGCCACTGAAAAGCAGTTTCCTGCCCAGGGACAGGATTAACAGTGACCCCTTCTCTGTGATGATGCAGGAAAAATAGACAAATAAAGGCAGACCCTCTGAAGTATGTAGATGGTTTTTTGTTTTCCTACAAGTTTTGGGTTGTTTTTCTTTTCCAAAAGCACTGTAAAAGGTTGGGCTAGAAGCCAAAAAAAAAAAGGTTTAGAAAGACAAAGTTTGTCTACTTACTGTTTAAAAAGCCCACTACCTTTGCTTTAAAAAGAGTAAATCCTCCCAGCCAGAGGGGTGCCCTGATAAGTGACAGTGGTTAATGTCAGAGCTAACTCTGGCACCTTAATTCCTGGTTGGGTTTTTCTTTTTTCCCTGCTCTACCATTTGCGTCCCTGAAGACTTGCACTGTGGTGTTCCAGTGTAACTCCCTGCTCCTTCCTCGTGTTTCTCAGGTACCTCCTTGCCAGCCTTCACACTTTTTACGAAGCAGTTTTTGCAGGTTTCCCGCTTTCTCTTGTTAAGCTCATGGAAACCTTCCAGATCTTGGTGTTTGGACTGGCGCAACACAACTTCTCTTCCATTTGGAATCCGGGCTGTTCCAAGGGCTGGGTCTCCTTCCCGCCTGGGGGATTTTGAAGCGCAGTACAGCGAGCAAAAGCCGGAGAAGACAATGGTTTAGGAAGGGAATTTTAAAGAGGGGGGAATTAACCAAACAACCCACCAGAAGTCGAAGCGGTACCAATTTAAAAGGTCTCAGGTTAAAACAGAGCAGCGCGACTTAGTACGGGGGGAATAGAAGAATGAGAAAGATGCACTTTGCCGTCTCTCCGGCCGAGGTCTGAATCACAGAATTAACTAGGTAGAAAAGACTTTTGAGACCATGAAGTCCAACCTATGACCTAACACCATCGTATCATCTAAACCATGGCACTGAGTGCCACATCCAGTCCTTTTTATTAAACGCTTCCAGGGGCGGTGACCACCACCTCCCTGGGCAGCCCATTCCAATGGGAGTTCGCTCCTTCTGTGAAGAATTTTTTCCTAACATCCAGCCTAAACCTCCCCGGGCGCAGCTTAAGTCTGTGTCCTCTCGTTCTGTCACTGGTTGCCGTGGATATGAGACCGACCCCCACCTTTCTACAACCTCCTTTCAGGTGGTTGTAGAGAGTGATAAGGTCCCCCTTGGTCCCGGCGGGGTCTGCAGCTTTCCTGCCTCAGCCTGGAACACGGAGCTCCCCCT
>WEKX01021112.1:181045-204052 GCA_013390025.1 Pitta sordida | reverse complement strand
CGGGGGTGGCGATGGCCGCCGCCATGAGCCGGGAGCCGCCGGGCCCGGGCGAGGAGGAGGCGCCGGGAGGAGGCGGCGAGGGGAGAGCGGGGCCCGGCGGCTGCTACTACCTGGCGCTGTGTGCGCGGCCCGTGCACTTCGAGAAGGCGAACCCCGTCAACTGCGTCTTCTTCGATGAGGCCAACAAGCAGGTGCGGGCGGCGGGGCCTCCCCGGGGGCCCCGGCACGGGTGGGACTGGGGGCTCGGCACATCCCTCTCCTCTCAGAGGAGGCTCTCACGCCCGGGTTTGGTTTCCTCCCCCCCTTCCCTTGAGCATGAACCCTGCTGGTTTCTCCCTGGTGGCTCCTCTCCCCTCTGGGTGCTGGCCCGGCACCTGTCATCGTGCTGGCGGCGGTAGATTTTTGGGGTTTGGTTTTTTCCCCCTCCCCACCGGTTTGTTGGGATGAATTTCACCAGCCTTACGCTCACTGCTGTGAGGTCTTTCTGGAATTCTGCAGAGTCAGCGCTTTCCCTTTCTGTGACAAGTGTCCCAGCATGACTGTCAAAACTTTGTCACTTTGCTGTTGGATTAATGTCTCCGATTTATCCCCCACCTCTTCAATTCCTGAAATTCTGTGGTTTTGTAGAGAACTTACAGCTTTTCTTGTGTCCCAGCCCCGAGTGGCCATTTCTTGGCTTTAGTGCTTCTTGGCGTGTTCTCCTTAATATCCCCGTGGGCTCCTGAGTGTTCGGGTCAGTGCAGCTGAAAGATCCACAGTGTGTGGTGGGACTCGTATAGATACAGACACATTCCATGGCCTGATTCCCATAACTATCCTGTGACCTCACTGTTCTAAGCAGGACCTAAACCTTCAAGCTTTCTTCTCCATGAAGGTGGCATGGCTTGCTCCATGTGGTGTGGACATGATCAGTGGCGAGTTTGGAGAGGTGACAGTATTTCTGGGGTGTGTTTCTTCCTGTTGCGCTCTGTGCAGAATGATTAAAGAATCAACTGGGCTGGGAAAGACCTTTGAGATCATTGAGTCCAATGATTGACTGAGCACCGTATTGTCAACTAGACCATGGCACCAAGTGCCACATCCAGTCCTTTCTTAAACACCTCCGGGGATAGTGACTCCACCACTTCCCTCGGCAGCCCATTCCAATGTGTAATCATCCTTTCTGGGGGAAATTCTTCGTAATGGCCAACCTAAGCCTTCCCTGGTGCAACTTAAAATTATGTCCTCTTTCTTGCCTTGTCACTGGTTGCCTGGGAGAAGAGGCCAACCCTCAACTGGCTACAGCCTCCTTCCAGGTAGTTATAGAGTGACAAGGTACCCCCTGAACCTCCTCTTCTCCGGGCTAAACACCCCCAGCTCCCTCAGCCACTCCTTACAGGACTTGTGCTCCAGTTCCTTCACCAGCTCTGTTGCCCTTCTCTGGCACTCTCCACCACCTCGGTGTATTTTCTGTAGTGAGTCGCCCAGAACTGGGCACAGTACTTGAGGTGTGGCCTCACTGGTGCTGAGTACAGGGAGACAATCACTGCCCTGCTCCTGCTGGCCACACTGCTTTTGATACAGACCAGGATGCCATTGGCTTTCTTGGCCACCTGTGCACACGGCTGGCTCATGGTCAGCTTCCTGTCAACCAGGAGCTCCAGGTCCTTTTCCACGGAGCCACTTTCCAGCCTGTTCTTCTTGTAAACCATAATCTTTTACTTATATTTTAAGAACCAGTTGAAATGCCCTATCAGAAGACACTGTATTATAGTGTCAATATGATATGACTGCATTGAAACTGGTTCTTAAGAGCCTGCTTGAAAGAAACTTGTTTTCCAGTGTAAATTTATTTCCCCGTTTTTTTTCTGCTCTAAATTAGTTTCATTTCCTTTGTGTCTCTAAATCATTTGCAACCAGCATTTTAGTGACAGTTTCACATATGAGACACTTGTCCTCGCTACCTTCTCATCTTGCAGAGATTAGGAGATTGTTGCCTTCATTTTCTATCTACATCAATACTAAAAACAGTTAAACTAAGTATTTGTCATTTTAGTAAGGCTGTGGACTTCCCTGGAGTTTATAGTCTTGGCACCTGCTATTCCTGCATGAGTAATCTGCACTGGTAGTGTTCCTAATAGTGTAGAACAACGTCCCTGTTATCCTGAGGCCTGATCTGTGTGTCTGCTGCTTCTGCACATACAACAAATAAGGCATTTGCTGAACTTTATTTTTCTAAGCTAGTTCAGGTTTGTAACAGCATGACTTTTGTTTTTAATCTTATATCATTCTAGCTCAGTAACTTTTTAGGTAGGTGCCGAGCTACAGATTACTAATAAACTATTTGTGTTTAGCAACATGTTCTGACAGGATCAAGCTTCTAGGTCATGGAGTTGCATCTCTTCCTAATCCCCAAGCTGATTTCCTTTTTGTTTTAAACAATGCCCTGATGTCTCAGATACTTTTACTAATAGCTGGGTTAGGAAAATATGAATATGAGAAAGAAAAAAAGGGAAAAATACAGTCTTTACTGTTTGAACTTGCCCAGTAGGTCAGAGTATGCCTATAAAACTGTTACAGTATCGTTGGAAACCTGTCAACTCTCAGCAAATTTGGAATTCCCGAAGTAAGAATTGAGTATTCACACTGAGGAATTTATCTCAGTGTGAACTGGCAGATCTGTGGAAGAACAGATCTGTGTCTAGTAAAAAAAGTTAATTGTGTGGCTTGTAGAAAAGACAGCATGTTAAGGTCATGATTTTGAATAAATTAAAAATATGTTCAAAACTTTTTTTTTTAGGTTTTTGCTGTTCGATCTGGTGGAGCTACAGGAGTTGTTGTTAAAGGTTTGGAGGATAGAAATCCCATTTCCTTCAGGTAAAGCACCTTTGTCTTGGAATGGAATTATGCAATCTTAAAATTAGGTACTTAGTCCTGATCTGCTGTAATTCTGGCATAAAACTTAGCAGGGCCAGGAGCTGGACTCGATGCTCCCCGTGGATCCCTTACAACTCAGCATGTTCAGTAATTCTGTGGTAATCTTGCAATTAAGGTGCTATGCTCTCATGAATTTATAGTCTTCTGGGGGGAAAAAGTTACTAGGCTGTGGCTTCTTTTTTTTTTAATAGTGTTTTATTTAAACATGTTATGTATAACTTGTGAAAGAGTATGAGGATTCAGACTTGTGATTCCTACAATAGCAACGTCTTATCCAAGGATACAGTTTAGCAAGTTAAACGGAATGAAGTAAACTTAAATGTGTAGAGAACTGTAATTTCTGAATGTTGTGCTTGTGATTCAAGCACAAGGTACAAATCTACATGTGGGCTCTTGTATTCTGTTCCTTCTTTCATCTAAATTGTCTCCTGTCTTCTGTTTCTGGTGGAAACATTTTTTTGCAGCATCTGACACCAACAGCACTTTCAGTTACTTTGTCTCTAGAAAACTCTTTTATAGATGCCACTGTTAAGAGTGATGGTACTGTCCATGTGTGAGGAAGTGTGCTTTTCCTTGAGGGTTGCTTCAGTCCAGATATGGATGAAACAATCTGTAGTCAAGGTGTGTCTGCTGTGATGTGTCAGGCATTGCATAGGGCCTTCCTGAAAGTTGCTGTTGTTATCTGACTGCCCTCATCACAAATCCTGAGGGAGCTGAGAATGCCTAGTGAACTTTCTGGGTGTCAGAGAACTCCAGACTCACTGGGGCAGAACTGAGTGCTCAGGTTTGAGTAGTCCCACAAGTCTTCCAGTTCCACATCACAGGCCAACAGAGCTGAGCATCTGTAGTGATTTCAAAGTCTAATTTGTGCGACCTTGACAATGGTTCTGTAATGGATGTGTTCAGGACTTCTGAAGAGTGAGCTCCCATTATCTTTCAGTCTGGGTTTTGGCAGTAATGATTCCAAGGCATTTGCATTACACCTTTTTTCCTCTCTTATCTTTTTGTGGGTACATTACACAGATCTGTGACAAACTATTTTAGAAGATATTTCCATAACTTCGGTTTTCTTTCTTTATAGGATGGAAGACAAAGGAGAAGTGAAGTGTATCAAATTTTCCTTGGGGAACAAGATCCTGGCTGTGCAGAGAACTTTGAAGAGTGTGGTAAGAAACCTACATCCTGCAGATAGGGAATTGGAGCTGGGAATCTTCTTACAGCACCAGAGTAGAAGTCTCTGAGTCAAATGTTCAAGAGGGCTGGTGGCTATCAGCAGCTCTAGTGAAAACACCTCTGTCATTCTGAGAGGATGGACAGGCGGCATTGTTGTCTCGCTGGTATCATCATTTAAGAACAAGTGTAATTCTATAAAGAATTCTGTGGTAGGGGTAAAGTGGGATATAGTAAATCAAGTTTTTCTTTTGTATATCTCATCCAAAACAATGAAGTAATATCGATTCTTTAGTAGTCTATATGTATCTTATCTGTGCTTTATAATTGTTCATACACTTAATGGGTGTTTTTGCAGGATTTTTTGAATTTTATTCCAGATAGCCCTCAGCTGGAATATACACAGGAATGTAAGGTAAGTTAAATGTCCTAGGCTAATATGCTGAAGTGAAACTCTAATTCTCTAAGGGAACTAATTGAGATACCTTTCAAAACACTAATGTGAAGTAAATGAGTTACGGAGTCACTCCTACCTATCTAAATTGAGGTGAACAAACAGCTATTAACAATACCATGAAAAACTCCCTGGTCCTAGAAGGGAGTGGAAATCCTGTGGAGGCAACAGATGTCAAAGTTTGGGAAGGAGGAGAGACAAAGTGGTGATGATACAGAAACAGTGGACAGTAATTATACTAATGCCAGATATGTTAATGTGATGTTTTACCCTAATTTCACCTATGAGCAGTAGTAATCTAGTACTAGTTTTCATACTATACTTGGTATTTTCAGAGAATCCTAATTTTTTAAATGATTATTTTACCATTGTCATTGTTTGGTATACTTCCCAACTTTTAACTCAGACAAATACATTTTGGGATAATAGAAGGCTAAAGTTAGTGTTCATATATCTGATTTGGACAGATCCATTTATTCCTGTACTCTTGAAAGTTGAAAAACTGTCTGCTTCATTACTTAGGATTATGTTGTTATGTATTCTAGCAAAGCATTTGTGGTAGTGAAGTAGTAGAAGTAGACTTCTGAGTGTAGTCATGGTCATTTTTTCCACTTGGTTCTTTCTTTCTCTCAACGTAACTAATCCACTATTCATGGCAGGAATTGGTTGAATTGACAGTATGCTTTAGACTAGAAGAACTTAGTTCTGTTTAGGGTGGAAATACAATTTGAATGTATAATAAATTTGTACATCTTACGTGCTGCCCAAAATCCAGGTCATACATAGTTGTGTTCATACGTGGTTTTGGAAGTCTTTGTAAAAGCGACTGATCCATGCTGGCTGTCTGGTTAGCCAGAATTACTAATTCTAGAGACTGGATACCTAAATTGCTTCTGGTCTCTCATTCTTTGCTAGTAATGTTAGCTTATCTTAATAGTTAATTTTTCCTAGTAAAAAAGTGTTTGTTTGCTTGTTTGTTAAAAGACAAAGAATGCCAATATTCTAGGATTCTGCTGGACGAGTTCTACAGAAATCGTCTTCATCACAGATCAAGGAATTGAGTTCTACCAGGTAATACAAATAACTCCCATAGGACATGCTTAGAGATTTGAAAATGTAAATTTGTGGCAGTATATTTGAATTCCTTTCTTCTGTCTCTCTAATTGAGCAAGTGCACTACTAAAAAAAGAACTTCTGCCGTTTGGTTTGCTGACAGTGAGTTTGGGGGGTTGTTTTGGTTTGGTTTTTTGAGAGGAATTAACTTTCGGGGCAGAACGAATTCATTATCATCAACAGGTTTAAAGGCCCTGTATGAAGGAGTACTCAACTAAGCCTTGAGAACTCTAGATTAAGAGATGGTCTTGGCTTGTATAGAAATGAGTATTTAAATCTGATGCGAAGCACCACTTCATGCAAAACCAGTCAGCACTGGGGAGGATGTTAGCATGCTTAAAATGCAGCAAAGAACAAATAATTGAGTAGCTATTGTACCCTTCTGTAAATTGGCAGCATTCTCCTCTATTGGCCTCATTTTGTTGCTCTGTGTAAAGTGTGATTACCTTTGCAAGGTCAAGTTCATAAATAGCCCCTTCTCACATTCATAAGTAGGGATATTTAAAAACTTCAAAAAAGAAGTTGGGCACTTCCCAGTAGTTTCAGTCCTGCAGCTAAGACACAATTTTTCATGTACTATTACTAATAACTAGGTACTAATAAGTAGTACTAAAGAAAGTAACTGGAAAAGCAGCATTATATCCTGCTGATGGAGGGGGAAAATAGATATTTAGCACCTAGAAGGATTATGGATGTCAACCCTGCAAGAAAAAGGACCAAACCAAATTAGTGTATTTTTTAAGATAAGATATTTAATATTAAGGAAGGTGGAGAGTGAAGGCAACAAAGATACTGTAAGAAGAACTTTTTAATAAAACTTCATGAGTTGTGTCAAGCCGGGTGTTTTCTATGTTACAAACAGAACGTATACCCAAATTGGAGGGAGTGCGAAGACACAGCACCTTTGAGTTCATTAGCATTTGAGGAGGACTTGATGTGCATTTCCTTAGCTACAGTGAATTGGGGCCTAAGCTGTAACTGTCAGTTTTCTGGTTTTTAGTTCTGGCACTGTGTATGTCCTCACACTGAAGTGAGAAACAGTTAATGTTCCTTGCTGCTCCGAGGTACCATTTATGCTGTTGGGGTCTTGATGGTAATATAACGCTGATATTCTGTGTTTCCAGGTATTACCAGAGAAACGAAGTTTAAAACTTCTGAAGAATCAAAGTATTAATGTCAACTGGTACATGTATTGCCCAGAGAGCTCTGTTATCCTTCTTTCCACCACTGTCCTTGGCAATGTCCTGCAGCCTTTTTATTTCCGGGTAAAGGAATTTGTTCTAAACCTTGTATTTTGTGTGCTTCTTTTCCTTAAGCTGCTTCTTCACTCAAATATTCTATTGCTTTTCCTAAATTTATTTCAAGAGATGCACATGTTCACATCCTTATATGACAAAGAGCAAATCTACAAGGTAGTTCCTAGATGATGGCTTAAAATTAAGTAATTCTCTCTTTCTTACATCCTCTTTGGAAAGAGGTGTGTCCAGCCAATGTTGCACAGTTGATTCTCAGAAACAAGAAATTGGTGATTAAATATTTCATAACTTAAATGTATTTCAAGATACCTTGTTTTTTTCACTTAAATATGTATTTATGTTTTAATTTTAATATGGAGATTTGCACGCTGCAGTATGTTAAAGGAAAAATAAAAAGTGAGGTGTTCTCACTTGTAATTGTAATGACAGCCTTCCAAATGTGAGTGGATGAAAAAGAGATAAAGAACAAAGGTAGCACTTACGAAACAACAGTTGTCCCAAGCACAAGAGGACTTTGTTTGCAGTACATATTTACATCTCTTCCCTGTGGACAACACTTAGAGTTACTGGGAAAATATTTTTCTTTTTTTCTTGGAAAAAGTGTAGTGGTAACTAGAATCTGGTTTAAGTTAATAATGCAGTTCGATGATTTTAAAAATGAGGAAAAGAACTGCAGCATTTTTATAGAAGATGATTTCTGTGGCAGACAAAGGGAAGAGATGTAAAATCAGCTTATTCAAATGGGTTTCCTGGTTTGGGTTAATCTTGTGTAGGGTGTGTGCTGAATCCTGAAATATGTTCTCTTAGGTGGCTGAGTGGAACCTACTAGCCTCTCACAGCTTTCTTTTTAATGACTTAGGTCACACTTCCCCCTCCTTAACATTTTGTGTCAAGTTGTAGCTTGGAGGTAAATAATTCTTATTTTGTGTTCAGAAGGTAATACTGCATAAAGATCTCCTGAGAAAGATACTATCCTAAAGTAATATTTGAAAATAGAGCTCTAGCAAAGGAAACATTTCTGTGGTACAGTATTCACACTTCACACCCTAGAACGAATTAATGAGAAGGGGAAACGAGTTTTAGCGGAAAATTTGGAAACTCTGAAAACTTCCTTAAATACAAATTCCATAGGAAAGAGGAAGAGGAGAGAGGAAACATTGGACACGAGCTTGAAGTGTAAAACAGATTCTGAAGTCAGCAGGAACAAAAGGAGAATGTGACTGGTGGGAAGTACTGATGTTTTCCCCAGTAAGCAGTAACTTAGGAGTTGGAGCACATACTTTCCTGAAAGAGGGAAATGAAGGACTGCTGTTTGAGATCTGCAGGCCAATTGTAAATGGGATTTACATACACCTTTGTCTTGACTTAATTAAAATAGAAATATTTTTGTAGATGAAACTGATGTTATACAATCAAGACATCGATTTGGTAGGAGTAAGATTCAAATAGCAGAAGTATGTGTTTAGAATCACATGCTATGGGTTTGTTTTGGGTTTTCCTGGAGAGCAAACAAACCCCTTCCCTTTGGGCTGTGGCCTTCCTTCTCCTCGCGGGTGCACTGTGGATGCAGCACTCGAGGACCTTTCTCCTTCAGGCCTTGACGGGTTGTTGTTTTGTTGTTTTACAGAGTGGAACCATGGCAAAACTATCAAAATTTGAAATCGAGTTACCTGCAGCACCCAAGTCGTCCAAGCTCAGCCTTTCTGAAAGAGACATTGCAATGGCTACAATGTACGTATCTGACTCATCAGGGCTCTCCTGGGGAAGTGTCACCATTCAGGGATGCTGGGGGAAGACAAGACCATTGAGAGGTTTCTTGGTTGTTTCTTGGCTTAGCAGTGCTGTTGCTTTAAAGTGCTTCAGTTACTGCCTTGGACAGAGCACCTAAACAACCCTCTTGGGGCAACGTGGGGAGGGGAAGCAAACAGAAGCCTTACATGAAATTATTCTTGATTGGTACAGAGGTTTTGAGAATGTTTCAATTTTTAATTGATATTTTCTTAGAGGAGTTGTTCACAGATGTGTAACTTGCATGAATATAGACCATGTCTGGTAATATATCAAGTACTGTTTTAGTTTTGCACTTTGAATTAAATTATTACGGGATTTAGGTAATCTCCTCTTTTCTTGTAGGACAAAATGTATGTCTCTAACAGACAGGTAGAGCTCTTAATTGAAATCAATGCTTTAATCCTGTTGTCTTTTTAGATATGGACAGCTTTATGTTCTCTATTTGAGGCATCACTCGAGGACTTCCAACAGTACAGGAGCAGAAGTAGTCCTTTATCACTTACCCAGGTAAAAGCAGAATGAAGAGTGTTAGTGGCAATTCCTGTGTGTGTAACAATGTCCTGGTTTAACCCCAGCTGGCAACTGTACCACACAGCTGCTTCTTCACACTCCCCTCCAGCCCCTGGAGGAAAAAGGTAAAACTTGTAGGTTAAGAACAGCTTAATACGTGAAATAAGGTAAGAACTGGGAGTAGTAATGAAAAGGGGGAGGGAGGGAATAAAACCCATGAAAAACAAAACACAGGATAACAATTGCTCACCACCCAATAATCAGCACCTCCTGGCCAATCTGCCCTAGTTTATATACTAAGCATGATGTCCTGTGCTGTGGAATATCCCTTTGGCCAGTCCAGGTCTGCTGTCCTGGCTGTGTTTCCTCCTGGCATTTTGCACACCTGCCTGTGGGCAGAGCCTGGGAAACTGAAAAGTCTTTGATTTAGGATAAGCACTACTGAGCAACAACTAAACCATCAGAGTGTTATCAATGTTGTTCCCATACTAAATCCAAAATACAGCCCTGTTCCAGCTACTAGGAAGAAAATAAACTGAGTCCCAGCAAAACCAGGACAAAGAGGCATCTGCTTTTATAGTCTAAACAGGCTTGACTAACCAGTTCTCATTTCTGATTGTTTGCACAGAGAGGGCTCCTGTAAGAAGACTCACATTTTAAAGCTGAACAGAACTGGGAAGTTTGCACTGAATGTGGTCGATAACTTGGTGGTAGTACATCATCAGGACACTGAGGTCTGATTTATTTGTATAATGTCATGCTGTAGCTTTCAGAAGTTATGGGCAGATTTTAGTAACATTCTGGAAAAATATTTTTCTATATGTTGCCTTTGCCAAAACTCTGAGTATTTGTAGGAAGAGAACTGTGTCAGCGTAAGAGATTAAAATTTATACTTTTACCTTATTGGGCTAACATTTAATCAGGGCTGTTGCTAATGCCTGGTTTTTTCAGACATTCTGGTTTTGCTTCTGCTGCTGCAGTATGTGGGCTTCTAAGGCATTATCCAAAGAGGTAGAATTAAATTGGAAACTACATTATTAATCCTGGGAAATGTCTCATATTGCAAATGTTTGAATGTTTCTGACACAAACTTATGCTCATTTAGTGTGAGGGTCTGGATCTGTAAAACTTGTAAAGTTGAACACAAGACTTGCTTGTCTGTAGTCTCAGTAGCAAGGCTTGGTCAGTGCTAAAGCTAAAGAGGTAGCTTGCTCTTAACTCATGGAAAGGCTTTGGGTTCTTCTATTTCCTCCTCTTGAACAGCTTCAAGAATGGGGCATGTTATTTCCTTAGGATGATTAATTGATGTATCAGTTATAAGTCCAGAATTACAATTCAATTACACTAGTAATTGAAGTAAATTTTCATTGGCAGTGAAAGGAAAGCTGTTTTGCATGGTGGTCTGTACAGGGTACAAGTGTGAGTGGCCTGAGATGAACAAGACTGAGTGGTAGAAGTATGGGGATATCATAGGAAGATGCAGAATTTTCCTCACAGTTTCTAGCATCCATAGCTAAGCAGTGAATTTGACATGAGTGCTCAAGTTGTGTGATATGTGGGACAGACTGACAGAGACTTTTTACCAGGGCCTGTAGTGACAGTTCAAGGGAGAGTGGTTTTAAACTGAAGGAGGGTGGATTTAAAGTGGATGTGAAAAAGCAACTTTTTACAGTAAGAGTGGTGAGACCCTGTAACAGGATGCCCCATTGCTGGAATTGTTCAAGGCCCAGGGTAACGGGGCTTGGAGCAGCCTGATCAGTGAAAGATGTCCCTAGCCACAGTACATCCCTTCCAACCCAAACCACTCTATGATTCTAACTGAGAATACAAGATACAAATGTCATAAGGAGCCTTCATGCCTGTAAATGAGTGATACTTCAGATTTGTGAATACTAATTTCCTCTTTTTAATTGCAGACTTCAGTTATATTTGACATCAAACTAAGAGGAGAATTTGATGGGTCCACTACCATCCATCAATTTGTACTTCCGCCTCGCTCAATACAACCCTATCAAATACCTGTAGCAGGTAAAACCACTCTATAATGAATATACTAACACTTATCAAGAGCTTTTAAATGTAACAGCTCACATACAGGAGTCCTTCAGTTTTTAGGATCCTGCTGCAGAAGAACAAGAGTTGCTGTTTAAAGTGCATTCTTTTATACCTGAAAGTTGTTGGCTTGAGGTTTGTGTTCCAAAGCATTTCATGTGTCTTAGGAAGTTAAAAAGGCTGAAGGGTGTAGGGCTGGATGCTCCTGTGGGTCCCTTCTGGCTCAGAGTGGCCTGTGAGCCTGTGTGGGAACTAGGTTTATGTTCACCACTCTGGGATGTGCATTCAGTCTCTGTACGGGTGTTAGATGGTGAGTTGGACTAGATGATCCTTGTGGGTCCCTTCCAACTCATAGTATTCTGTGATTCTGTGAAAGACAATCCAAGCTGAGAATCAAGTTTGGGACCAGTTTAGAATCAATGTTAGGCCTTAAAGACTTAGATTCTTCTTGCATTGCCCTTCTGTTCTCCCATCCTAGAGCTGCAACAGGTAATTAATTACCCTCAAGCTGGAAGTAGCTAGAAATAGTTTCACTAGCAGATGGTAAAGCAACAAGGTTCTCTTTGTACAAGAGAAAGATGCCTCTATAGGTATGAATGCACCTTAGAAGCTCTCTGATTACAACTGTGATTGATAAATCTGCAGTTAGAGATTTGTGTTAAACAAAGGTAGGATCAGAATGTACAAACCACTCTTCCTTTCAAAGCAAGTGAAGTTGTTAGATATAAATATGGCAAATGGGATCTGTGTATGGGAATTGCAGTGCTGGAGCTGGAACAGTTTCCTATGTGTTACATATTGCCCTCAGGTGGAAAACAAAACAATCATGTTTTGAAGAATGTGCCTTTCTAGCATCAGATTTTCATTGTAGAAGATGTGGGTACAGGAATGGGTCTTTCTTTCTGACTGCAGGCTACAATCTTACACTCCATACTTGCCATTTCAGTATAAAACTGTGATGAATAATACTAAATGTAGGCAGAGTACTACTGCACATCACCTGTTGTTATTTTTTCTGCAGGTCCAGCTTCTGTGACCAGTCAGGCTCCTGTTCCTTGTAAACTCTGTATCCTTTAAATCCTTTCAAAATGTAACAACCTCCTTCTATGTGTCCAGCATGGAAGAAGCCAGCATTCCTTATCATGACCTCTTAAGTCAGCTTTAGCTGATTATGCATGTGTACTTGAAGACAAAATAATAACCTTTGTAGCTCTCATAACCCTTTCAGAGAGTTGTAAATATTAAAATCTAGTCTTAATACCACATTTTTGGTTATTTGAGACACATATTTGAAATTATTGAACAGGTACACCAAGAAATTAAAATAATTCCAAGAATGTGGTTCAAATCCTCACAAGTGACAGTAAGTGAAAGTATGTTGAGTGGATCTGCTTCTGTACAGTAGTGTGGACTCTGTAGCAACAGTTTAGAATCACTGTTAATATGGATGTTAAAGCTTTAACATTTAGATTCTTCTTCTTGGATTGTCTTTCAACCTGATATTATCATCAGTGCAAGTGAAGGTAAGTGGTGAACTCTTGTACTTTACAACGTTTAGTTTATACCTTCAGTGCACAAAGCAGCTTAAAACTTAAGTGACTTTAATTAGGCACATCTGCTAAGATGTCAGCTCTTGGTAGTGATAACTGAGGATGACACCACTACAGCTTTCTGAGGGTAATGCTGCTCTAAATCATAGACTTAAAAGGCAAATAAATTATAATGTAGATGTGTATTTTGTTTAAAGGTGAAAAATTGGAAAAATAGGCTAAGTATATAAGTATATATAGTATATAAGGCAATTCACTTTGTTTTACTCCTTCAAATCAAGGTTACCTCTGGAGTCTTCAAGTGAAACTTGAACCTGTAGTTAACCTCTTGCTAGATAAAGGAAAACTAATGGATTTCCTTCTCCAAAGAAAAGAATGTAAAATGGTTATCCTGTCTGTGTGCTCTCAAAGTAAGTTCAAGTGCATTGTCTGTCTCTTGAAATATTATATTATTGTTATATTAATGAATACCCAAGTTAGCTGGGCTCTTCTTAGATTTGAGATCATTTGAAGCTTGGTCCTTTAGGGTGTCATTTGCCTAGACTACCCTCAGTCACCATTCTAAAGGAATTTAACAGCCTAAAGGAATTCAATGCCCCCTTCCCACCCCCAATATTTAATTGAAATGCATCTGACATGATTGAAAGAGTTTCTTAAAAGTTTAAGTTTAGAGTAGACATCAACTTTAGAAAAAGGCGACGTTAAAGCCCCTGGTTATTTCTCCTCATAGTTCTTTTTCTCTTTTTATTTTTCCAGTGCTCAGTGAGCCAGAAAGGGGATCACTGTCTGTGATTGCAACTGTTTTTGACAAACTGAATCATGAGTATAAGAAGTACTTGGAAGCTGAGCAAAGCTATACTATGGTAAACCATGTTAGCTACTGCAGCTTACAGAGACGGGATGATGCTGTTTCCTTGTCAGGTGGCATCAGGGCGAAGTTATGCTCCTTTCTGCTTAGGAAATTTGGGTCTACCACAAGGACCTGGCTGCCTCAGGCTCCCAGCCTACTGTGCAGGGTTGCACTAAGGCCCTTACTTAGCATTTGTGTGGCAGGTCGTCTCCATCTTGCATGGCTCAGCTGCAGCGTGATGAGCAATATACCCCAGCACATGAAAGCAGGAAGAGGGTAGAAGCTCAAAAAGCAACTTTTAATCAGTAACTTCTAGCTTAGTTTCCAAATCACTGATGCCGCTGCACCTCTGGCAGCCCTGAAGCATCTCATAGTTACTAGTGTTACAATATCACATACTCAAAATCCTTCCAAACCTGAGGGCCTGCATCAGCGTACAAAGTTTGAGTCATCTGCTGGCTGAGAGGTATATGCAAGAGCATCTGTCTTTATATAACTTTAAAAAGCAGTTTTAAATTTAATATGAAAGGCCCACTGAACAAGATGAGTCTAGTATAGATAACAAGGCCACAGATATTAATTTCCTCCTTAACAAAATATGTTTATAACTATATTGAAAGTAGAGAAGTCTGTGCAGCTGAGATTGACTAAAACTGTGCTACAACACTACAGTTCTCTTTTTGAAAGGCTTTCTTTTTCTAGGTGGTAGAAACAGGTCTGAGTAGAAGTAATCCACTTCTGAAACGTCCTGTCCGCACTCAAGCTGTTATTGACCAGTCTGACATGTATACACACGTTTTATCTGTATTTACAGAGAAGAAGGTAAGTTAATTTTAAAGGCTAATTAAAGTAAATAATATTAAGGGGTAATTTGGCAGCAGTCTCAGAGCAGCCAACTTAAGGTGACTGCTTGAAATTGGCTGCAGGAGGTTTTGTCAGGATTAGGGTATTTTGGTGCTCATTCTTACAGGGTTGTCATTAACACAGAAGCTATGCAAGTCCCACCTAATACTGTCTTTCTTGCCCAGGAAGCACCTCACAAGTTCACCATAGCAGTCCTGATGGAATATATTCGCTCTCTCAACCAGTTCCAGATTGCAGTGCAGGTAAATCATGTACCAAATGTAATGCCCCACTCCATGAAGTTAAATAGAGTTTCAGTCCAGGCTTGGTTGCATATCTAGCTCCTACACAATACTGCCTTTTAGATTGTGAAAGCTGGTATAGAGACATACCTTTGACGATCTTCCTTCATTCACAGCACTACTTGTATGAGCTGGTCATCAAAACCCTTGTTCAACACAACTTGTTCTACATGCTCCATCAGTTTCTGCAGTACCATGTGCTCAGTGACTCAAAGCCTTTGGTATGTAACACAAGTAGCTTCAATAAGCTGGAGATGGAGGTGGGAAGTCTTCAGAATTTTAAGGTTATTTCTGTTTTTCCTCTAGGCTTGTCTCTTACTGTCCCTGGAAAGCATTTACCCTCCTGCACATCAGCTCTCGCTGGACATGTTAAAAGTAAGCATTTCTGACTGTAGTAACTTCATGTGGGTTAGGCTGGTCAAACAGCTTCCCTGACCAAGCTTGGAGTAACTAGTTAGCATCTCAGTCATTTGCATTCACTAGAAGCACAATCTTACAGATGTGATTGACTTCACAGAGACTTTCCACAGCAAATGATGAAATAGTGGAAGTTCTGTTGTCCAAACACCAAGTTTTGGCTGCCTTGAGATTCATCAGGGGCATTGGAGGACATGACAGCATTTCAGCCCGCAAATTCCTCGATGCAGCAAAACAAGCAGACGACGACATGCTTTTCTATACCATATTCAGATTCTTTGAACAAAGAAATCAGCGGCTACGAGGAAATCCTAGCTTCACACCAGGTAAGCAATCAGCAGTTTGACCAAGATTGTACAACCAATACAACCAACTTGTATGCCCCAGGTTGTACAAACACAGCTAAAGATTTGCTTTGCTTCCAACCCAGTCGAATCTGTATTAGAAGATAAAACTCTTGGTACATTTTAGTCTATATTTAGACTTACCTTTAAGCATCCTTTCAAAATAAGCTATCTTACTTGTTTGTATACTGCACCCAGTAAAGAGAAACTTGCAGATGAACTGACCTGTTTGACTTGCAGTTGCTCTCACTGCTTAGCTTAGCAGAGCCACTATCTCCAATTAGTGCTTTCCCCCAGAGTCAGCAACTAGGTCAGGAAACCTTTGAGTTCAGTTGTCTGTTTCCACAAATTACAAAAATTCAAGGCCTGTGTTATACTACAGTTCCTCTTCCTTTAAAAGACAAGCTAAAGTGCTGTCACAGTGACATGGTAGGCACCAGTCTGTAGGCACAGGATCCCACTCCAAGATCTTATATCCTGACAGTCAAGGGCTGTCATGGATATGAATCTGCTGGATAGATACACAAACCAGATCAAACATCTGCTTCACCACAAGAATACAGAACTGGAAATATCTCCACTGCTTTGTCTTTGTTTAAACTCCTGTGCTCAAAGGCATTAAAAATAAAGAACTTAGTACTGAAAGTGAAACTACACAATCTTGGTTCTCAGTTTCTGAGTTGGAAAGTAAACATTAACTTTTATTGTGTCCCCTCCTTAGGTGAGCACTGTGAAGAACATGTCGCCTTCTTCAAACAAGTTTTTGGAGAACAAGCTCTCATGAAGCCCACAACGTTCTGAAAGACTCTTCCACTGAAATGTATAAACTTAATTTATTGCATTTAAGTAGATTTTTGAACTACAAAATTGCTATTTTATAATAAAGTATATACAAGACATTTTGGCAAATAGTACTAAAAATATTACAACTTGTGATGGCTTCCCCCTAAAAATAGAGACAAAAATTGCATTGACCTGCATTTAAAATTAGTGTCAGTGGTTTAGCAGTCCCTTCTCATCACCTCAATTTCTTTGACAAAATGCTCTTCAACTCTCAATACAGCTGGTTTAGGTTTCTAGAAGAAAGAGATGCAACCCCTTGAAAACAGAAGTGTTTTAGAAATCTCATTAACACATTTAGTAATACTGTTACTTGAGCCACACTTAGCATTTCCTGAGTTTAAAGCTATGTCCAAAGCTGCAGCTGGTATCTTCTGGTTGAATCTGTGCAGGAGTCAAGTCAGTGGTTGTTACAGTGTGATAGTCATAAAACATTGCTGCGCTTCAGTTCTTAAGGGTTGGGCCTCAGCCCCAGTTCCTGGAGTCCACTGAACACTGTTAAAAACTAGAAGTAGAGGAGTCTCTCCCGTTCTGTACCTCTGGTCCTCTCTTGTGCAGCACGAGTCTTAGCTTTATTTACTGATGGGCCTGAGTGAGAGAACAAAGAGTTATTCCAAAGTCTCAACATCACAGGCTATCAGACAGTCAGGAAGTGTGCATGATCTTGCTGTCAGGGTCCAGCTTAACATTCAGCAACATGCTTTTGCTCAGCTATTAATAGCAGTCAACAGCACCAGCAAGGGCAGCAGTAGGTGAATCCCCATCAAACTGAGCCTTACTTAATGGGGTTAAGTCTACTTTTAAGAACTACTCTATACACATCCATTTCCAAATTCAAGAGGACAGACAGTCCTTAGACCATGCTCCCCACAAAGCAAATTGTTTCTACAAACACAGGAACAGTGTCCCACAGGTTTGTTGCTTCCACCCACCATCCTGTCCCCGGGTTGAGACATGCCAGTTGTGCTGCTGTCCGTGGGCCACGTGGAGCCTCTACAAAGCACAGCACAGTGCAGTCATGGGCCAGGCTCTGCTCGCTTCAGTTCAACAAGGCCACAGTGAGCTTGCACTGCCACCAGTCAGCCTTTGCTTTCCAATAGACAGGCTACTTGAATGAGAGGCACATTCAAGTACTGCTTTTCATCTCTGCAATCCTTTCCATTTAATGGAAAGTGTCCACAGACAGGTGGCTGTTTTTGTTTGAAATGGGACTGTCACATCTTACCTATGTAGCTAAGCAGAACTGGAAGAAATATTAGTCCATGTGTTGCTCCCAGCACAACCATAGCTAGATACATCCTGAAGTAGAATATCTTGAAGATTTGAGATTTGGAAAAAGCCAATACTACAATTCCTCCAAATTTGGTCAGTGTGATACCACTGAAAACCTGTCAATAAAAGAAATGTGTAAGTGGTAGATAGTGCTTTAGATAATCATTTTGCTTCAGTATTTAGCATTTGGTAAAATCCTTGTGTCATCTGAGGCTCCTATACACTCGATACACCCTTCCTTGTTAGTCTTTACAACCAAATCCACAACCCACTCAGAAGAAGAGTTCATCTTTTTAGTACCACAGGACAGGCTCAGCATGATTAAAAATCTACTCTGATCTGTGCAGCCACCTAAAGTTTAATTGTTCCCTTAGGCACATACAGATGAAAGTTACCACTTGAAATAACTCACATGCCAGTGAAGTTTCTTACCGGGGTTCAATACACACAGAACAGTCCATTCCACCCCCATCCAGGTTACTTATTCTAAGTGGCATGACAGTACTGCCTAAACTCTCAGCCCTGCTTGTGTTCCCAAAGCTCCAACTGCATCCCCTGTTCAAAACAACCTTTCCTAGTCATCTTTAAGTATGTGGCAGAGAGAACTTAAACAGGACAATTTGAGGTTCTTCCAAACTACTAGTTCAGCTAAAGCTTTTAGTAGTTTTCTACTGGTAGGTAGTCCGTAGTAACATCAGATTAAATATTGTCATCTTCATCACCCCTATTACTAGTAGAAGCCTAGGGTGACCTTTTAGAGCTTTAAGTATTCCAAAAAGACAAGGTCATCTTTATGACTTAAGACTGTTGTCTGTATTATTTCCTTAAGAAAATAGTCAAGTTGTAGCTTGGCTACAAGTTGTTTCCCCTCTCCCCACAGTAGATACTTACTGAACTGCCCATGTGAGACAGAGCTTCTTCTGCCCGTGCTACTCTGCTGCCCTTAGTGCTAACGGTGAACGCTCTTGTCACGTGGCTGCAGAATTCCACAGCAATACCACAACTCTGGAGTGAAGAGAAACATACAGGAAAGTATCATTTAGATGAGCACTTCCATGGCAAGGCCTCTACTCGGGATTGTAGACAGGCTAGAAAGATTCTTTAGCTGCTGTGATCAATCCCCAGGATTAAAATGGTATGGGAAGTTACAAGCCCAGAGTCAGTTGCTTTCCAGAGGCCGTTTCAGGTACTGTATGGTGGTTTATCACCATTTATTACCAACAGACAAACAGGAAGCAGAGCATGAGATTGAACTCCAAAACAAAGTTTATGTTGAAGCAAGCCGGCTTCAATGCAGTGTGTGCAGTGAACATTGAACACTAAAATCAGTTTACAGCTATTAGATATTGCTTTGGAAAAAACTCCAAATATACATCCTGATCTGATACAGTAACAGTCCACCTGGTTAGTCATTTATAACACTGACTGAACAGCTCCCTAACTCTGGCCTTATCTAGTAGATAGAGCTCCTTGAATGCACACTTAGTTACAAGAGAAAACTGTTGGCCCATGTAACAACAACCTCAGACCTGCCACAAACCTCTAGAGAGCATGTTAAGCCAGAGTAACCAATAGCTGCTTGCTGGAGCTAGTTCTGGAGGGTTTTACCAAGGCACTCTGCTCAAATGATTTCCTCCATTTATGCAGGAACAATACTGGTATTAGCACATCCCAGATTTACTCTGCAGAATATAAATAGAGCAGAACAGTATCTACGTATCCCGCCCTTCAGCTTGAACAAGCTGTGTTGATGTGGAGCAGCACTAGCCAATAGAGCAACAATACGCTAAGCTGCAGCAGGGAAAGTTTAGACTTGATATTAGGAAAAGGTTTTTTACTGAAAGAGTGATCCAGATTTGGAATGGATTGGCCGCAGAAGTGGTTGACTAGCCAACCTTGGAGGTGTTCAAGGGCAGGCTGGATGAGGTGTTGAATGATATGATCCAGATGTAGATGCTAGGTTAGTTGGGCTATAGGTTGGACTAGATGATCTTTGAGGTCCTTTCCAGCCTTATCTATGCTGTGATACTGTAATACAGCTGCTGGCTGCAGAACAGAAGTGACCACTACCAGATACAACAGTTAAACTGCAAGCTGTACTGTATCTCATCAGTACTAGGACTAACTGTCAGAGTTAATTTGTGCATCAAGATAGTTTCACTACTTTTCAAATGCCTGTCAAAGCTCAGTAGTGAAGTACTGCTCAGTATCATGAGTATGTACACAATACAGAATTGTTCAAGACTTGAAACCAGAAGCAGAGGGATGTCTTGACTTACCATGACAAGATTTACTAATGAAACTGCATTCAAGCTGATGCCCCAGAGCCACATCACTCCAAACATGTTGATGATTATCATAGCAATAGTTATTGAAACCACAACAGCAGCCCATACTTCAAAACCAAGCAGCACAGTTGTGACCAAAAATATTGATCCCAAGGAGATGCAGAGGTTAAAGATAGCATCGTGCACAATTGTCAAGTATTGCTCATAGAAGACATAAAACACACTGTGGAAAGAAGAGATGTCATTAGCCATCTTCCCTGCTATATACTACTGTTAGGTTAGCTTTTGTGCTAAGGATAAAGTAGTTCTCCCCCTTACAGAACTCACAAATAGGAACTGGCTTTCTTGTACAAGTGGAATGACTCCTACAGAACACTGGCTGTTATATGACAACTCCTCACTAACACTTCAACAAAAGGAAGTCAGATTAATTCCCACACTTCAATATAAGCAGCTACAGTAGATACCAGAAGGCGGGTTCTCAGATCCATTGTGGTATCTGCAGGACCTATTGCAGACAGACCACAGGTATGGACAGGATTCTTTCATGCAAAGAGATCACTATTTCAGCCGTACAGATACCAATTCCAACTCAATTTCATTATGGTACCCTTATACTTGACATCACTGCTGCATTTGCTTTGCATTCAAGTAACTTGTTTGAATTCAATATGTTCATATTACAGCTTGCAACTACCCAGGCCAACATATCTGCTTATGCCTGAACTATTAACTCCTACTATGAAAGCCAGGAAATGCCCCAAATGGAGTCAGAGCTACCTCTGTAGTGAAAACCAGGTTTCTTGATTTTAATTGCAGTTACTAACAACCACAGTAAAGTCAGTGATATGGATATAGAATATATCTCGTTTTACTAGAAATTCCAGAATCTCTGCATTACTTTCTGCTAGACAAAGCTCAGTACTCAAGTCTCTAATACATTATTAGCCAACATCTTCTCAGTTGCTGGAATATTTGTCCCCAGGGTGAGAAAAATCTAACCATACCTGTAAGGAAACACCCGGTAGTTCTTCTCTTTGATGCCCATGGTTTCAGTTATGTTATCTGCTATCATCTGAGCTTTTCTCATGGCATCAATGAAATCAGATGATGATTTCAGTACAGTATGGTAAGTCATAAAATAAGTAGCTCCAACATCAGACTTGTTGTTTATAAAGTTGACAGCCGAGTTATACGCAGCATGGCCTCTATAGAAACATAGTGACATATTAGATTTCAGTGTTAGCAGCATTCAAATGTATTAGCTTTCATACATGATAATCTTATAGAATCCTAAAATAGTTTTGGGTTGGAAGGGACCATAAAGATCATCTGCTTCCACACCCACCATAGGCAGGAACACCTACTAGATTAAGGCTGCTCATACCCCATATGCAGCCCAGCCTTGAACACTTCCAGGGATGGGGCATAACTTCTCTGGGCAACAGGTTCCAGTGCCTGACCACCCACACAGTAAAGAATTTCTTCCAAACATAGACTAAACCTGCCTTCTTTCATTTTACAACCTTTTCCCCTTATTCTATCATTACATGCCCTTGTAAATAGTCCTCCTCCAGGTCTCTTGCAGGTGCCCTTCTGGGGGACTAACAGCTGTTAGTTGTTTCTAACAGGATCCAAAACTATAAAAGCTTCAGAGCACAACACATTCCAAGATTGCACGAGATATTCTAGAACAGACTGAAAATAGAAATGGTTTCTCTTTGTACAGGGGAAACCTGCTCTTTGATTTAGTTGATGATGTTATTTGTTTCTCTAGTTTTGTTTCAGAAAATACTACAGAACAGGTGAAATGTCAATGCTTGTACGCCTTTTAGGAGAACATTAGACACCTAATCTTGCAGACACAAAGTCTGTGTACAGATTTTGTACAGAGCAAGTGTGTAGTATTCTTNGCAAGTGTGTAGTATCTTTGACACAACTAGTCTCAGCAAGATCTATAGGATAAGGCTCTTACCCTTTGCCACATTTAGGATTAGGGTTGTCCGATAGAAACATTGGCAAAAAGGTCATGAAGTCTTTGCCCTGTGGTCTCTGCTTGCCTTCTGGAGTCAGTGGTCGACAACGAGTGCAGGATGGATCAGTGACTGAAGGAATACAGTAATAATGTCAGCTACAGGATCAAGTATTCTTTATCCCAACACTAGTAACTTCTGACTTGCAATACTACAGGATACAATTCTATAAAAAGTATTTTTACTGATGAACTGATTATCCCTGAAATTCTATTTAAGACCTGTAGTCTTTTATTTTTAATTTATTACTACTAAGGCAAGAGCTAACTGAGAACTCTTACTTGTGCACTATCTGCCTTAGATGAGTGAGAATTACACCAGATTGAAGGACTCAAAACAGAGCCAGAGCACTAAGTTTGCACGCTCTGAGGAAACCAGAGGAAGGATTAAAATTTACATAGCAAGTTACATTGAAGACAACCTGCAGCACTCCAGGTTGGATATCAGAGTTCACCAGTTCAAATAAATTAAAGGGCAACTCAACAGGTGCATGCCTGCAGTAAGAAAAGCTATTCACCTGACTTACACCAGGATAAAATGTTTTGGCAGTGAAACTTAGAAACCAAGCCAATCCCCTAGCAACAAGATGGATGCCAATACCTGAAGCATTGCAAAACTGTCCAGTGGTATTGTAGACTCTGCAACAGGATGACTGTGGCTTCACCCAGTCAAAGTAGTCATCAATCCAGGAAGATGGGGCATAGCCTATCCTAGTGCTAATAAAAACAATGCAACATATCCATCATCAGTGATTTTATATTTCATCCTAGAACACATCCCTTGATCTCTCTAGTGCCAACTTAAGCCATGTCAACTCATTCTCATCCAAGCTACTTAGCTCTTTCTATAGTCCCACACTCCAGTACCCCACCCAAGAGTCATAATGCTCAGGTAGCTTTAGAAGACTGCCACAGCTTCTTCCCTTCCCCTCCCTCCCAAAGCCACAGTATAAAGCAAATACAATAGAGTGTCAGTTGTACAGCCAGCAGCTAAGCCTGAACTAAAT
>WEKX01021112.1:125001-161922 GCA_013390025.1 Pitta sordida | reverse complement strand
GGCGGGCGGGGCCGCACATCACGCCACAGCCCGTCCCGGCCGCCCGGGGCCCTGGGGTACGTGGTGTGAGCGGCCCAGGCGGAAGGCTCGGTAGGGTGTCCCGGCGAAGCCGTGCCTGTCCGGGAGGGACAGTCCCGCCCTGGCTGCACTGGCAGCCGGGCAGCAGCTTTGTGGGGGCGCGGGAGCGTTGGTCGCCTAGTTTGTAAATCTGCCGAAGTCTCTTTTAAAAAAAACCCCGGCTTTGGTAAAAGCGCCTTAATTTAGCTTCGGAGTCACCGAATCGTGATCTCCGAGCGCCGGCTTCGCAGCCCCCGTGGTGTTAGGGTGCAGCCGCGAAGAGCCCCGGGCTGTCCCCGCTGACAGCGGGTGGCCCCAGCGCTGCCGCAATCGGCAGCTGTGGGAGCGCTGGCTGCGCTCTGCCGCAGCAATCCCTTGGTTTGGGCTCTGTTTGCTCGGGCTCAGCTGGGTTGGACTCTTGTTTGGGATCAGCTTGGGACCTGCCTGGGAGGAGGCACACTAAAAGCAGGGCGTGAGGCATTCGCTCTCTGATTTCTCCGCAGACAGTCAATGCACATTGCACGGCCGGAATAAACCGTGTAATTTGGCTGACATTGCCATCTGCTGACAAAAATGCAAACTTGTCTGGGTGTCATAACCTCCCGGGCTAAGGTGTTGGCCTGGAACCTCCCGAGGGTCACGTAATCCGACTTTCTGCTGAGAAGAGAATCCTGTTAGAGCAGGTGGCTCAGGGAATTGTCTGGTTGCATCATGAATAGCTCTTTGGGCAAACTGTTCCACAGTTTGGACCACACTTACAGTAAAATGTTTTTCGTGTATTTTAAGATATCTCCCCACAATCCAGCTTGAGGATGTTGAAGAGCTTTTCCCAAATTCCAGACTGAGTATGTTGCCTCTTGTACTGTCATGGTGCTTCAGTGAGAAAAGTGTGGCTCCCCGTTCTCCACATTCTCCCCTTTGGGAGCTGCAGAGAGCAGTGAGATACGTAATAAGATGTTCCCTGCTTTCTGCTTAGGGCTGAGCAAACACAGCTCATGTGCTCCAGCAGCCCTGATTGTGGTGATGGCAGTAAAATGGATTTGCTCCAGGGTGTGTCTTTTTTATTTTTTCCGTTCTGGGGAGCCCAAACTAGGGCACAGTACTCCAGTCTCAAAGAGAGAGGAATAACCCCAACCCTTGACCTACTGGCTGTCCCCTTGCTGATGATACAGCTCTCTGACTCATGTTCAGCACCTTGCCCAGCCCAACCACTCTAGTCTTTTCTGCCAAACAGTTTTCCATCTAGCTGCTGCTCAGCTTGTACTTTTCTGGGTGATTATTCCATCCCAAATTCGGGACGTGGCATTTGGCAAATGCAAAACAAATCTAGAGTAGTTACAGTTATATTGTATTTTAATTTTCAGGTAATAAATAAAAAAATAACTTATCCAGGATTATGCAGTGTGATCCCAGAAGCAGAAGAACGTGTTGTCACATTTTCTAGGCATTCCACATAGGCAAAATATGCACTTGGCATAGCTTGCATAGCTACAGGTTGAAAAAACTCAAGAAAGTTGGTTCAGTGCTTGTGGGAAAGATGGATAGCAAAACTGAGTGAACAGAAACGGCATTTTCTTTCTGAATCAATTACATAGTGAATAAATGATTTAAGGATCATAGGTGAGAACCAATTTATAATGCAAAACAAGCAAAAGGGAACCTATTGTAATGACGATTTCCACTGTAAACTAGTTCAGTCCATGACATCACACTTGTCTACCACCTACAGCATAATCAGAGAAAAGAGGTAGTATTTTAATATTTATGTATTAAATATACATATATTTATACAACTCTTACGGATATCTCTAGGTGGCTAATTCACATTTATTCTGGTGCAATCCCTCAGAGTCCTGCCTTTTTGCACTCACAAGCTGAAGTCAAACAGTGTTGCTATGAAGACTGATGAACAAACACTGAAATCTTGTGTAATGGCATATGGAGAAACTCAAACATGTATCTGTTTTTATGTGGTCTCTGTACCCTGGCAGCCAGGTGACCAGAGCAGAGCATGCCTTCAGTCCTGCTGCAGCTTCAGGCTATATCTGGGGCATGAGGATGCAGAGCTGTCTCTAGCAGCTCACAGGCATTTAAGTAGAGTTCAGAGAATCACAGAATTAACAAGGTTCAAAAAGACCTTTGAGATCATCAAGTCCAACCTATTACCTATCACCATTCCATCATCTAAACCATGTAACTCAGTGCCTCATCGAGACTGCTTTTAAACATCTCCAGGGACGGTGATTCCACCACCTCCCTGGGCAGACTGTTCCAATGATGGATCACTCTTTCAGTGAAAAAGTTTTTCCTAATATCCAGCCTAAACCTCCTCTGACAGAGCTTGGGACTGTGTCCTCTTGTTCTATCTCCAGTAGCCTGAGAGAAAAGACTGACCCCTGCCTGACTACAACCACCTTCCAGGTAGTTATAGACAGCCTGTTATGGTTTAGGGTGTTTTCTGCTGCTCTGGCAGCGAGGGGGTTAACAGCTCAGTTCTTGCCTGAGCTCTCTGTGCTGCCATGGCCTTCAAGGTTATAGAGATAGAGGCGTCTCTGTGAATAACATACTTGGGAGAGAAGAAAAAAAAGTTCAGTAGTAAGATGTAGCGTGCCGGCTCAGAACCTGCGTCGGGAGGCTGAGAGATTTGAAGGCCCCCAGGCCCACAAGAGAAGGGGTAGAGATGTTCTTCCAGGCATCCCGCTGCTGCTTGTGAATTGGACTGACCATGGTGAAAACCTATGGACCAGAGAGAGCGAGAACCAGGACCGCAGAATCCGTCTAAGCATCACGACTGAAGATGGAGAGGTAACGCTGGACAAACTGCTGATGGTTTTGAAGCCCAGAAACAGAAGCCTGTAGCTAGCTGAGAGCTCGGCAGAGATCCTTGGACAGACTTTTGGTGTATTGTGATAGGATCTGTGTACTTTGGGATGGGCTCATTATGAAGCAGAAAAGCCAGTACTTAGAAGCTGCAATCCTGGCCGTGACTTCTGGACAACAGAGAATTTTTCAGAAGAACTGTCATCCTCAGGTCGAGATCTCACTTTCCCGAGAGAGAGAGAGAGAACTTTATGGAAGGGCAGAGAGATGGTTCCTACCCTGGATCTGGTCAGAAATACCAACCTGCCTGGTTTACCCCTACCCTATGTTCCCCCTTTTTCTCCTGGTGGAAAAGGGAATATTATATCTATTGTAAGAGAAGGAGGGGTGGGGGGAGAAAGGTTGCCTTCTAAATGATGCTTCCCTTGCAGTTCTGATCTTGTTAGTTAGAAAATAAACCTTTTATGTTCTTTACTTATAGTTTTGCCTTGGTTTTGCCTGTAACCAGGTTTATTCTCCAGTTTCTCTCCTTCAGGAGAAATTGGGGTGGGTCTCTGGCATCCAGCCAGGGTCAAACCACAACACAGCCGTAAGTTGCCTGAGTGTTATCAATGGCAGTTTGCACCATTGATTGTATCCTCTTAAGGTTATCTCGTTATTTTCAGGCAGGGAAAAAGTAGCCCTGAGTAGTCCACCCAGGACAATGCTTTCAACAGCTCATTGCCTTGTACACGATATATATGGCCAAAAAGAGATCATCCCCACTCCCAGCTACTCTTGTAGAAGGAAATTTATCAACGGGTTATGCATAGCTGTTAGGGACTGTCTGCTTGGAAGGCTAATGGGGAATACTTACTCTGGTTCTCAGCAACATATTCAAAATTAAGTTTTGCTGCCTGTAAGAAGAGGCTGATTCTAATCCATTGAACAAATCCTTTATTTGTCCACTAGGGTCAAATCAGCCTTTTCCCCCACTAGAGACCCTGAATTGTACAAAGTTTTCTACCAGGAAGCTCATGTAAATAACTGCCTGCTTTGTTCTGTGTGTTTGATGGGAAGCCCTGAGCATTGCCTTTAGGGGTTGAGGCCTTACTGTGTGTCCATCCCTCTCCTCAATGCAGAAACCAAGCCTGTGTTACTGCCTCCCCTAGAAACTGAGGCACATAGTGGCAATGACCTTGCAATTTCTAGATGGTGATCTGTCCAAAGAATTACTTGTCCGTAACAATGGAAACACAACATCTGACTGCTTTGCAGCAAAATCAATTAAAATGTCCATCGCTGGTTATTCCCGTATTTTTTTACTTCTCTTGCAATAGCACCCAGAGGCACTTGCAAGAATTTGGAGTAAGCAACACTCTGCACACGGGAAAGCACGGTATTCTCCTTGGATGTCTTGCAATCTGTGTGTGCAGACAAGCTGCAACAGGTGGATGAGAAGTTTCACACAGTTTCTCACACCTCCATTTTTTTGTAGACCTTGATGAAACCACTATAGCTTGTTCCAAGACTGTTTTTCCAGCTAAACCAGAATAATGCCAGTACTAAACAAACCTGCTGTTTCCCATTTGATGTCGTAAGTGAATCATATTCTTTTCATCAGCTCTCATCTCTTCTTCACCTGTGGAAGCCTGCTTGATTTTTTAATGCTGACAGTACTCAATTAAATATACGAGTAGTATGGCAGGTGATGCTTATGAAGTCTGCTCATCATCTTTTCATCTTTCTATCTGCCCTAGTGTATTTTGCTCTATCAAGCTCATGCAACTGGGTCCCCATCTAACCTTAGAAAGTACAATAGTCACTCTAAGATCACATTCTTTCTGCATTTATCATTGGAACTTTTTTCATTTTTATTACAATAGGATAAAGGTATGTATTGCCTCATAGAAAAAGCTTGGAACTATTCAATGTTTGTTCCAGTTTTGCTATAAACTTTCTGTATGATCTGGGCAAGTCCCAACCTATCCAAAGCAATTTTCTCTTCTATAAAGTGGTGCCAATTGCATGGCAACATGTGGTCCAAGAGCTCCAAAACCAGGTGTCAACCACTGCTCTGTTGAAGGAAAACACTGTAGAAATACAGCTTATTATTACAGCCGAATCTGGAGACACTGTGTGCTCTTTCCTGTGAGCAAGTATGTGCAGTATTTACTCGTGCCAGACACTGTGCATAAACACTGATATGCTGACAAATTTAAAGTTTGACCTACTAACAGTTGTGTATGCTTTGCATTAACATCAGTTTATTGAGCCCCTGTAGCACCATGCTGCCCCTTGGTGAGGAACTCAGGCTCTGTTGTTGAAGGGAAAAAATGGGCAGAACAGTCACAGAGGAGTCCCTAAGGACACTATCAAAGTCTGATTTGGCAGGAGCAACAGGAGACGAGTTTGTGAGCTACAATTCACCTGAGGAAAATCAGGCTTTTGCCTGACTATGGTTGGACTTGAAGACACAATATTTTAACAGTTTGTCCCAGGGAATAGGGTCCCATGCTGCTAAGGCAGCACATGCAGAGATTGTTCTTGGAGTCTTCAGAAAGTGGAATAATTTTTCTGCCTTTTCATGCAATGTAGTCCAGGCAAGCAAATCATGAGGGTTTGGTACCATTTTTTAAAGGGGGCTCTAAGAACCTCTATCCATATTCTGAATACAAAGTACGTATGCGTAGGTGTGCATGTATATGCCACACAAGAACACATTTGTGCACTACATATGAAATTACAGACTGTTTCAGGTCTGCATTGTAGGTTAGTGTCATGCTCCACCTGTGCATCCAAGCCAGTGAAACAACTCCATAGAAAAGAGTTGCATCCGTTCTCCAGCAGCACATCCCCGATGGCTCTGCTGATGCCTGCTCCGTGGCACGGTGCAGCACTACACAGCCCTTGTGCCACTTCTGAACCTACTGAATTTACATTAAAAGCAGGACACTAAGCCATTAGTCCTGCTAAAATGACTTGTCAACATTGTGAGAGCTAAATGGATTATTTAGAGACAACTTAGGTATGTGTCTCAGATCTCATTCTGCTGTGCAGGTACAGCCACAGTTGGTAGACATATGGTGTTGTTATTGATCTCATGAGAGTTAGCATCTCTCTAAGTCACTGAGGAGATGAAGCAAAAAGTATATTGATTCATATATTTTAAGCTCAAGGGGATTATTATGATCACATGATGTAATTCATGTGATCATGTAATTCATTACTTCATGTAATTTCATCCAGTATTTCCTGCATTAAATATAAAATGTTTCAGGTGAAACACATTTTTCAGAATAAAAAGTAATTGTTTGTTGTTTGGGTTTTGGGGTTTTTTTTAAACTCAAATGATGAATCATCTCAACCATTCGTTTCTTAAACAATTATTCTCACTCTTGAAGATCCACAGCTTGAAGTTTGGATTTGTCTAGTTTCAGTCTCTTTATATTGTTTTGATATGCTTTCATGTGCAAAATTAATGAACTTTCCACTCCCATAGATCATCTTTCATAGGGATTTAGGCCACGAGCAAGTCACAGCACTTTTCTTTGATACTCTGAATACATGGAGATGCTTTATTGAGTTGTGTCTGTAGGAATTTTTGATGATGACTTAAAATGTAGCTCCACACAACACAAAATTACAGGAATAATGCAAAAGGCCTGGGAATGTTAAACACAGGGTAAAAATATGGTTCTCGGTGTAAACTCTTTTCCCCTTTTATAATGTATATAATCCACTGCACAACACAATCAGCATATCCACAGGGAGTTGACTTTTTTTGTTTAACTGAAGCACATCAGATCAGTGTAAGGGCCAGTTTTACATTTAGGAATAATAACAGAACCACCAAGACATGTTTGACTGAAAGTACAGTCTTATTCCTTTGATTCTTATGTCACTTTTTATACTCTTCCCTTCAGACAGACCTGACCTAATGGATATTAATGTCACGAGGAGTTTCTCAGTGACGTCTGGATCTTTGAAGCAAACCTTGTTACATCATGTCATACTAAATTAAATTTTCCTGTTTCTCAAGGTAGGGCACCTTTGGGTTTTTTGTGAATGATATCTCATCTGTGAAGACCTGGAAAACAATAAAAGTCTAATCAATCAAGTGGAATAGAACAAAGTGGTCTTTGTATAAACAGGAAACTAATTCTGGTATCGTACAAAGAGTAGAATACAGAAAAAAATGAAAGATATTGAAGAATGCAGAACAAGATAATCCAAGTAGTATATTTTTATTGAAATGTCAGTTGGAAAAGTGTGTTTTAGCAAAGCAATATTCTTGTTGCAGAATATTAGTCTTAAATGGAGTTACATAAATCTATATATTTTTAATCAAATTCATAAAAGGTCAGGTAAAAAAAAAAAAAAGTGGTATTCGGAAAAGTATGAAACTATCATGACATTCCCAAGGGCCAAAAGCAGAGCTGCTATGAGAAGGCACAACTCCATTTAGTTCCGGGTGTGCAGCACAATCTTATGTTGCTGGAAAAAAGAGCCTTGTGTATTATCTTTGGTTAGGCTTGTAGCAAACATTAAGACTTTAACACCGATGACTCAAGGATTCCAGACAAGGACTGTATTTATGTCCATTCAGTGTTCATATCAAATTAAGTACAAATAGACTGGGGTTTGTGCTACCTCATTTTCTGAACAATTCTGAAATCTCCGAGACACCAGATTGGGTCAGCTGATGGATTTTCCAATAGCCACCAAGGCTGGCTGAATAAAGAAGTGTGAATTATCCTTGCAATTAGCTCTGAGGCAGATAACCATCATTATTGAAGTGCATTAAATATCACCTGCAGCTGTATTTCATCTTGTGCTCTAATCCTCTCAGCTCTTCTGAAGTGGACGGATCAATAGCAAGACGGTTTCATTCCAGAATGTGCAAGTCAAGCGGTACAACACTGCCTTTTGTATCATTACCAAATAGAGGTTCCTGCACACTGCACTCACCATCCAAATGAACAGCTGCATGAATTTGAGACCTCTGAGGCTACATCACTACCATGTCACTCTCCCTATACTTTGTGAGCTTTCCTTGTGCTCTTCCCCATGTTACAATGGCCTGACACTAGTGAAAGAAAAGAAAGGTACCTGACACTTTTCCTTGACCCTTGATGTAGCCTATTGTTTGTTTGCACATCCTTTCTACTCTCTTGCAGCTGATGGGAAGTTACCAAGCTAATAGCAGCTGCCTACATCCCGTGTGGAAAGGGACAGCAGACTGGGCCCCTGGATATGAATGTGCAGAGAAGTAAGCCTAAAAGCAGCGTGCTAGTGGAGGTGATTCCTTTGGCATGTAAGATGGGTATCTATATGGCACATTGTGGGGAAAATAAACCCCCAAACCCCACCCAAAACCAGTTTGGCCTGTTACCCTGTCCCAGTTCTATTTCACATATTATTTTGTACCAGGATTCATCCTGCCATCTATGAAATAAACTTGGTGCCCCCTATTTTCTAGGCTAAATTTACTTTTGTTTATTGACATGAACTGATGAAGAGCTACTACATTTCACTCTTGTGTGAATGAAATCATCTACGTACATATTTCCTTTCTTCCCTCAGCAATGCATTTTGGAGCTCACAAAGGTAACAGTGTCCACAGAGCACTTTGAAAGCCTTACACAAAAGGCACCACAACTATGCAAAGAACTACTGTCAATATTAGTGAATCATTCCACCCACCAAGGGAAGCAGGTTTAGTTTTACAACAACAAACAAACCACAGCAGTACTTACTGAGCACTTTAAATTTAACAACAGCGACATAAATACTAAGAATTATTAAGGTTTCTTTGTGAAACAGTTAATTGCATGATGATAAACAGTATTAAACAGTATTAAACAGTATAAAAGCGATAAACCTTCAAACCCATCTACAGGCAGAATAAGCACCTTTTGGTTACAGGGAATCCAAAACTAAACCCAACTCTCTCTCCAAAGGCTCTGAGATGAAACAAATGCTCCCAACAGGAAGGTTTCTACTGGAAGTGCCATTTTGGTTGAATAGTATCTTTGATGAAGCTAGATTCAGCTTCAGCCTGAGTGAGGCACAGAAAGACTTGACTGCTAGTTCTCCACCATGGAGGCCCCCTGCATAGCCTGTGTGCTGTATCAGCCTGGACTAAGTAGAGTGAGGAGAAAGCAACAAGCCTCTCCCTTCAACCTGTGCTAGCTCCACATTTCAACCAGTCATAGCTCAATAACACTCATACAAAAAAAAAAAAATAAAAAAAGAAGACGACCTGGGGACCTGGTAGCTGACTCCTCTCAGAAGGTCAGCAGATGCTCTGCATGGCTGCAGTGATCATTCATGGAGGCAGCTGGACACAGGACTGGAAAGTCCTACTCTAAATGGTGGGGAGCAGACATGCATCTTCTCATGGACAGGCATAGCTGAGGAAGCTGAGTAGCTGCCCACTTTGGAGTGAGATGACTCTCCGAAGAAAATAATCCTGTCAGGAAGGACTGCTCACCAGCAGATACTGGACACCTGCGTATTGTCTCAGCTTGCTGACTTCAGCTGTTGAAGGACCACTGTTGGCTTTCCTTGTCGTCTCTCCTATGCTCTGCTATCAGAGGAAAAAATAGGAGACTCATCAACAGTGGATGCTTCCACATTTCTTAGGAAGACTGATCACTACAGCCCATCTGATATTAAGAGTATTTAAGTGCATGGCTACTGAAGACCTTCTAATGGTTACTGAAGATGTTTTAATGATTATTCACCTCTTTACCAATATGAGAGAGCTTTTCATCTTGAGAGTGTGGTTGTTCCCAACTATTGATCCGAAGAAAATTCAGGGAGAAAGTTCAATACTGAGGCCAGGCTACCTAGAGTCCCTCTAGTGTTCTCCAAAACACTATGTTCATGTTCAGCCCACTGGAGGCTACAAATAAACCTGTCCACTCCAGTGTTAAAGAAGTTAAGAGTGCAGTTCCATATAATGCTGTGCAACTTAAGTTCACAATAAAGCTCTTGAAATTTCTGCATGCTCAGTATTTTTCAGTCTTTTGCAGAACTTAACACTGGATACAGTCACACTCTAAGCATCTTGCATAATTCTTTGATTCTGTACCAGTTCATCTGCAAGTTTTTCTTAGGCACAACATTATTTTAGTTTAAAAATACAGCAGCATCAATAACCTAAACAAATATATTTTTTCTGGTATCTTACTACATTGCTGAAAAACGGAAGAGCTTTCCTCTTTAATGCTGAATAGAAATTGAATAGCAATTCAAGCATGCAAACAAAGATACTCTCTTCTGTTCTCTTCACCAGAACATTTGCCATCTGACCTAACTTAGTCACAGAAAGAGTAACTTTATAATTTGGTAATACATATATGGCTAATTTTCACTGTATAAATTACATTCATTTGTGATAGCTCACCTAAAGATTTCCTTTTAACTCACCAAAGCAAAAGTGCAACAGTTCAGAGGAATCCTAGGCAGACCTTTTTTAAGCAAGGAAACTTTTGTTTCCTTACAATCTTCGACAGCAGGTGAAGTACCTGGATTTATTTACTGAATTAACTTTTAACCTCAAATCACTGTAAATTAATCTCTAATGTTTTTGTGGCCAACAGGATATGGCACATACTGTTTATACTTCAGAAATGACTGGGTTTTAATGGGGTGTCTTACAGCAACATGGTTAAAACATAGCTCTTCACAAACCACCTGCAATTGGCACTGCCTTCCCCACACAGGCATTGGTAGCATGTCTAAGCATCTTAACCACAACAAAGGCCAAAACTGCTGTTGAGAGTTCATTTCCCATGCCTGCATCCATTGGTGGGCCTCTTTGAGTATGGCTGTGTGTTACCCTCTCAGCAGCTGCTGGAGCACCTGTACACTGCGCACGTCTCCCTCAGCTCCTGACACAGACCTGGGGAACAAGTGCGTTGCATAGTAGCTGTGGGTATTAAGCCATAGTGTCACATATCCGTGGGTGCAGAACCATCTTGTATAGTGTCTGGGCTGTTTGTTGTGCCCGACAGCTAAATTTCTGATGTGGTTGCACCAGTGGATTTATGTCCTGGCTGGTTTGCTCAGTAGCTGGTCCTCCCCTACCCACAAAAATGCACCAATGTAGACTGGAGATGTAGATGGATCCCCACAGCACTTCACAGGCATTGCAAAATGCTATCAACTGCTCCGCCGTGTTTCTGCTGGTGGACAGAGTGACAGATCAAGGTGCTACAACTGAGAGGGTATCGCCCCACTGTTTTTGGTTATTAGTTTTTGGCATCATTTGTAATGCTTTTGATAATTTTTATGGAGTTTCATGTAGTAGCCAAAAATCTTACCAAAGCTCAGGGCTGGCAGGACTTTTCCTGTTTGATGTTGCAGGTGGGATCTCACCTCTAGCCTCACATGGAGGTAGGGAGAAATGGTCTGAGCTAACACTGTCAGCAGACGGAGGGCAGCAGCACCGTGGGGCTGCTCCAGGACCACCTGAATCAGATCAGCTGCAAGGTCTGGGCATTCTCTGGCACAAGGGCCAAGTGCTCCTGACCCACACATGTGCCCCCAGGCACCCTGTACAGGTGTGTGGCCATGGCAGTAAGGGGATGTGTGTCTGAAAGAGCAGGAGTGCTTTGCCTGTGTGGGGATGTGTGTGCTGCAGGCGTGGAGGAGCAACCGCTGGTGCTGGGACTGGAGGAATCCTGGAGTACAAATGCAGCCCCTTGGCCAACCCCTGCTCTCATCACAGTCCTGCATCCAGTGATGCCAGGCAGAGGCCCTAGCTCGTGGTGACCCTATGGCAAGGGCATCGTGTGTTCAGGGAGCGTGTACCAGAGAGGCTAATCTGCTCTGCAAACTCTTGGGCAACTTAGGTTTACTGTCATGCTACTGTGGTCTGGGCAATTCTCTGTCAAACTGCATTTGAACAGGGCTGCATTAGCTTTTCCTTTGCTTTTCCTTTGCACGGAGGAGTCGGAGGATGCGTTCATTTTTTGTTAGTTCTGCTGGCAGTTCATTTGCCTGGAACAAAACAAAACAAAACAAAAAAAGATTTGCAGAAATGAAAGAATGTTTACCAAATGTGGTTTAAAAATATTAAATTCTAAAAAAGACAGTACCGGGCATTATAATGAAGTGGTTTTTTCCCAGTGCTGTCTCCACCACTGTTGTGAACAAATCTTAAGAAATCGTCTTTCAGTGTGCAAGTCTCACTTCAGTCTTTAAAATAATTCCAGCCTGGAAGTTGAGTGATCAGTACACACCCTGCTGCTGCAAATCAGTATCAGCAGCAGAAAAATCCTGTACACTTTTTGGATTATACGTAGTATCAAACCCAAATGCCTATAAATGGGGAAGACTGTGTGAGCAGCATTTAATCTGCTGCCACCGAGTGGAGAAACATAGAAATCAACAGCCACAGATATACGAATTAAAGGAGCAAACTACGTATATTAGGAAGGTATGTGCTGGATTACTTGTACTACAAATTTTCATTTACCCAGTCATAAACCAGGAGTCAATACCAGATCACCCATTTACAGTTTAACAATCCCAGCTAGCTATCAAACACTAGCAGCAAATAGCTCAGAAACACACAATACATGAAAATATTTTCATGGAAACTACCAAACAGACAGTTAAAACATTTTACAGAATAAAACCAAGACAAGTATTCTACAGATACGTTGCCATTATAAAAGGAATGCAAAACAAATTAAATGAACTAACAGATTTACAGTAAGATATGGTAATGGTGTGTGTCCTTTTGCATTCTTTTTTGGTATTAGCAATGCCCTGAATGCTAACCAAATTTTCTTTTCAAGGTACCCAGATATACATCCTTCTTTCTGCAGAAATATCTCTTTATACATCTGTATGGAGACATGAATATAGCTCATGACTTATCAAATGGCAACAGATTAGTTTTTCCCTAAAATGCAACCTAGCAAGCACATGACCAGTTATAGTTAACAATTCGTGGCCCTCTAGTGAGTGAATGTATGCTTCGGTTTATTCCCAGACTGATGTAACTTCAAGAACCAGCATCACAGTGGCACTGCCCAGCACCCTTAGAGGTGCTTGTACACAGAAATTAGTGGATCAAGAGGCAACCATGGAGCAACACAGAAAAATGGGCTGCCTCCAGCTCCACGGCACACATGGCTGCACTGCTCAGCGATTCCCACTTGCTTCTCACCTGGGATGCTGTGGCAGGACATACCTTGTTCCTCAGGCATGGGTCTGCCCCTGCTTCAAGGAGCAGTGCCACTGTCCTCACATTGCCGCTCAGGACGGCTGCGTGGAGAGCAGAGGTCCCATTCTAGAAAATACCAATGGAGGCATTTGCATCGTGCATGGGAAGAAAGCAAAAGGCAGTGAAACACAAATGTTAGTAAAAAACAAACCTATGAATGAGAAAGAAGTAACACAGAAGAGATGACGCCATCAAAGGCATAGTGTCTGATCTGGGCAGGGTGCTGGCAGGCTAGGGGGCTATGAAGGAGGCAATTTTAAATGCTTTAATAAAAATGAAAGTCAAGTTCACTTTACCACAGCAGTATTTCCTTTTAAAAATTACCCTTGTCAATAGATCAGAGGTGAAATGAACACAGCACTTGCTTCTGCCTGGCAAAATCAGTCATTAGCAAGTGAAGCAGACACGCAAGCAGTAATGGAAACCATCTGTGCATTTTATCTTTCTCTGATGATTAATGGCCTCAGTGTCACACAGCTGAATGGTGGGGTTTTTTATGGCTGGCCTGTTGTTTGTGGTTGCAAACTGACAGTTCAAGTAAGTGTGGAAGCTATTTCCTACTTGTAATTAACAACTAAGTTAATGCCACCTACATTATCAAGTACATCAAAATTGCAAATCAGTTACATGCACAGACGCTATCAAAGTATGTGATTAATAGACACACAAAATTAGGTCAGCCATTAAAAAGCAGCTTCCAAATATCTGTTATTTTTCAAGTCACTTCATGAATTCAAAGGAAAACAAAAGCAAGTAGAGAATCTACTCACAACATCTCTCTTAGGACACTGATTTGCTGACTAAGTGCAATGGAGGGCTGGGTACAATGCTAAAAACTGCACTGTTAAAAGCAACCAATTTACAGTAGAAATAAAATCAGGTAACAAACAGCAGGGGAATTCTTTCTATGACACAGTGTGCTTTCTCATTCCAAAAATTAAGTTCACAGTTTTGTTTGAAACAATTCATTTGTGCGTGGCATTAAAGGTTAAATAAAGTAATTTCATTTTTCTCTTAACCTTTTTTGGCCCTGAGCTCCTATGCTCTTCCACTAGTGTAGTCTTTCACCGGACATTTGCCTTTTTGAGATTCTGCCTAAAAATCTGTGTGTTTCACTACTAACCTTCAGCAGGCCAAGTGTGGGAGAGAATTTCAGCAACTCTTCTATCACATTGTTGTATCCCTTAATGGCAGCCTTCAGTAGAGCAGTCGTACCGTCCTTCAAAAGAGAGAGGAGGCCTCTTCAGTTGTTACTGATTACCTGCATTCCCCTTGGCTGGAGAGAAATGCCAGCTCTGCCCCACACCTCTGAGAGGAGGGTCTCCTCTGCTCATCGTCTTTGAGGAGACACCTCCATAACATGTGCTGCTCGTTTTACAGCACCTGCAGGATTGTTCCTCTGGCAGGTGAAAACTTGAGGGTAAAATGAACCAGTGCCACCGTACATCATCCTTGTCTCCCATCTACATAGACACTTCCATTCCCTAATTCCAGAATATACCTCCAGGAAGCTGTCCCAGACACAATGGGAAAAGGAAACCCATGGTGGGACTTTGCAACCTGGCAAAAGGAGTGGACTCTGGGGATACCAGGCCTCCCTCCAGTCAGATTTACACCCTTCCAGAAAGCTGTGAGGTATTAAGCCACAGATGAAGCACAGGGAGAAGTGCGACTCACATCCCTCGCAGCGTCTCGCTCAGCACCCCGGAGCAGCATTACTCGCACCACCTCACTGTGACCCATCTGTGAGGCGATCCACAATGGAGCTGTCCCATCCTGCAAGCAAAATAAGGCTGCTAATGGTTTCGCTTAGATGTCCCGAGCTCTCTGATATTTTACCGCCAAAGCCTCCTGGAATGGACGTACTTCAACTACTCAACGAAATCCTGCATCGCAAGTACACACATGCAGAGCTGCATCCAAAAGCACAGGGGAGGTTGGTGTATCAAGTCAGAACTGCTTCTGTGCTTCTGTTTGCGGAGTAGAGTCATCCTTACCTCCCGTCTTTTGCATAATTGGCCAGAAACGTGCAGTGGTGGGTGAACAGCTAAAGCCAATTTAGGCACCACCTGCACCTAAAATACACAGGGAGGCTTGAAACATAAGGGCTAAAGGTATCCTATGTCCTTTGAACTCCAGCTGGTTAGATGTGACAGAAGACACAGACAAACCTCAGCATGCATACACAGATTCTGAAGCTGGGCATCTGCAGATGCAGAGTGAAAGTTCTTTACAGAAGCTAGGGAGCAATTCAAGATGATCACCGACTTTCAATATTAAATTTTATTATTCACCCTCAGGGAATCTGATAAAAATGTCCTGTCTTACAGTGACGGTGAGTATTTCACAGATTTTATTTTTGAGAACACTACTAGAAACCAAAGCAATTACCAAGGAATCCAGCATGAAGCAGTCTGGCTTGGCAAAAATTGCCCTATGCAATTATTATTTAAGCATAACCCCCTCAGAAAATGAAATACACTTTCAGAATAAGCTAAACTTTATGATGAATTTCTGTCCCAAAGGCAAAATGAGTTGAAGCACTAGAAGTATTTCTCACTGCAATTAGAATTTAGTTTTGTGTCTTTTCCTTCTTTTGCTTCTAAGTGACCTGATCCTCCAGCCTGCAGGAGGACTCCAGCAATCATGTGGTGCCAAACTGATTCTTGTGGGCCTTTAACAAAAGGCTTTGCCTGTTTGGACTTCAACATAAAAATGAGGCCTCACATAGTGGGGTGCCTGCTTCTGCCTTCAGCACTTGCCAGTTCCCCTCACCACCCTTATCAGCCTGGAGACTTGGCCCCAAAATGGAAGACAAAATATACTGAGACTTCAAAAAAAAGCCTTAATGAGAAGTTGCAGAAGAAGTCAACTTTTAACTTTAAATAAAATACTGTATATCCACCTTGATCAAAGAAGTAATCTCTCTCCTCAGGAGCAGCTGACTTGCTCATGCAATCCAAAAAACCACTGTTGAACCAGTTCTCTGCTTTCTGTGGGCTAGGCTTAATCCTTTTGAGGAAACAGAAGCTATTTATTCCTTTGATATAATATTCTGGGGTTTTCTTTTTCTGGTTCTGAGAAAGAGCAAAAGCACCTCCTGAGATTTTTAGTATTCTCAAATGACATGGAACAGGATCTTTGCCCACTCTTGTATAATTTCTTTATAAATTAACCCATTGAAATTAGTGACAGACCTCATTCTAATATACTGTATAGCCTGTCAATACAGTGAGAATTCTTTATGATTCCAAGATAAAAAAGGCTGTCTCGTACAGAGCGTATGTGATGTTATTATGATGGTAAAAAATGTCCCTCTCCAATTTACAGTATTTTCCCTACTGGTAAACTGACACTTCTTATTTTCTAATCTTCCCCCACCAGAGGGCTCTAGAAAATAGCAATAGGGACACTGAAAAGGCCTTTGAAACTTGGAAAATATCTGAGGACTTCCTACACTATTTGATCTGTGTGAAGAACCAACGTTGTGCGAATCCATGCTTGTATTCCCACAAGAAATGCAAACACAGGCTCAGCACAGAGCACACAGCAGCTTTTTTTTTACTCACAGTAAAGTTTGTAACAAATCTTCAGGTCTAAATGAAATGGAGCAGAAGGAAAGACAAGCATTGGGTAACATCTCTGCTACCATACCATTAACTGACCTTAATAGTATTGCTGTTAGATACCATCCTCAGTATCTCAGTTATAGGTTAGAGCAAAAATACATTATGAGAAAGATTGGTTGTTTTGGAGGACTTAGTCTGAAGAGAATGTTGATGGTGGGCTCACATTACTATGGTCATCTTCTTTCTCTAAAGCAAACAGCACCTAACATGCAGATTTATGCAAATGTGTAAAAAATTTATACAGAGTAGGTGAGCTTTCTGTCCATTTTCATGTTGGTGAATAGTGCAAAAGAGGGTATTACATTTTACAAAGAGATCACTTGAGAATTCACGTGTAAACAGATATTAGGGATTCAAGATGAGTCAGGAAGAAAGTTCAGAAACTACTTTCCTCTCCTTGTCACTATGCCCACCCAGCCGACTCCAGACAATTGCATTCCTAGAAATGTTAAACACCCCATATATTTGTAAGCTGTGCTTTTTTCCATATTTGATTACAAGCTAGTATATATGGACTACACCTTATTATATCCAGCAGCCAGTGGCTCCAAAGATACTCTGACTGAAATTTCTGATGCTCTTTCTCTTACCCACTAACTAATGACTGCTTTGCAGCTTTGAATCTCAACTTTTGCTTATGGTTTGAAGTTTTGGAAAAGGCCAGATTATGGTGGGAGGCAAAAGAACCCTTGAATGCCAGTAGGGACTTGCAGGGCCAGAGACCCTGTACTCTCAGGCTACTTGATGTCATTGCCTCCCCTGCTCTGCCCATCAGTCATCTTGTACCACTACACATAATTTGCTAATAGTAAATTGCTTGCTTGTCTGAAGTCCACTCTATATGAGTTTACTAGCTTACAGGTATGTGTAATTGCATATCATGTGCTAAGAAAAAATGAATTCATTTTCAGATTATTTTGAATCTGCTTAGCCAGCCAGACTAAAGCCTGCTGGGACACAGGCTGTCAAAACATTGTAAAATTCATTCGCAAAGAATCTTCTTGCTCTGTTTGTGAGTTGGAGAAGCATAGAAGCATCTCCTGCACCAGGATTCACACACTGCCTTCAGCTCTGTCTAGACAAAAAGATGACAAAAGAACTCCTGCCCAGTTCCTCAATATTGGAAAGAACTGAAGGCAACTAAAACCCAAGCAAAACAACATTGCCAGGAAAGAAAATTTCCAGTAAGCTTCACTATTTGGTCTTGTGAGAACTGAGCTTAAGGGCATGCACACAGCCAGCCAGCACCATCTGAAATGGTCTGTGGTGTCAGGAGCACACCAGTGGGACTAGGAGGTAGGACACCAGACTGAAAGGGAAGTGGTACCACTGGAGCAGCAGGAGGAGACATACAAGGCACATGAATTCACAAGATGGAGAGGAAAACGTGGACACCCTTGAGGAAGGAGAAGCATGAACTCACAGCTGGCACTCAGCAGCCCTGTATTCGACGTAATGCTGCCTGGAAAAGTTTCCTATCACAGCGAGAGCAATGCAGCTTGTAACTGACGGTGAGAGTCATCTGGCATCAAAAATGCCCCATCTAGAGCTACATTCCTCATGACCAACTAGCCACCTTCGAACAAAGTACGAATTTGTTTGTTAGTAAGAAAGAGACTTAAGTCCATCCAACCATTACTTGACTAATTAAAGAGTAAAAATGTTCCATTTGTTAAGGAAATGTTTCAGATTACAGTGGGCCCAAATACAAATGCCATGCACTTATTCAGGCATAATCTTAGCAGGGATTGGAGGCACCCTGAAGCAAAGTAAGCCTGTCCTGCTGGAGATGAAACAGAGGAGCCAGGAGGAACAGTCATACATAGACAAGTCTTTGCCTCAACTAAGATTTAAAAATACCTCGTAAAACATTGTGTTGTAGAAATTGGATTAGAGAGCTAAAAAAATAATGTCAGAAAGAATTAGCTGGTGCATTATAATTATGGTTAGCAGAATGCAGTTTTTATGGCAACGTGGTTCACCTAAATCTAAGGCTCAACAACCCTATTTTGAATTACTCAAAAGGCACTGATGCATACCCTGGCCTCTCCTTCCACATTGATCTTTTAGACTGTGTTAATTAACAGCTTTTATAATTTCTTAGTCTTTTTCTTGGGAGGCAATGTGGAGACAACCTAGGAGCAGCTAATGCATCAATCCAGGGAGTAGCTGCCAGCACAGTTCTGGTGCTGGGAGGAAAGGGTAGGGGCAGCAGGAAAACTACTTTACTTTGGGCACTTAAATACTAATCCTGTTTCCTCCCACCACAGCTAGGAGTGTATACAGACACCTACAGATGCAGCAGAAGTCATATAGATCACTCTCTGTTGCCAGGCTATGATTTGTCAGGCTTTTTGTGTAGATGAACGGAAATACTGAAAATACCTGGCAATGCTTGTTGCATGCCACGTTGTCCAGTGTTATGGGAGTTTTCAAGTTCGTTTCTCTTGCCTGCCGATCCTTCACTTGCTGCAGTCAGAGATCACAGCCACCTAGCAGGCGTACATGACTGACTGCCAGGACAAGACCTTATCCCATCAATTTCAAATGTTTAGTGAAGACTCGTGACAGCTACCTTGCCTGCAGGGTTTCAGCAGACCACAGTGGAGTCTGTCAAAGCAGGTGGAGATTCCTGGGAAGTTCTGTCTCTAATCAGACACTTCCATGTGATGGGTGTAAAGCTAGCTGGCAACTTGAGCATCTGGCTGTTCAGGCACTGATTTTGGGGTGAAGAAACAGCTAAACAACAACAAAAAAAACCAACTAAGAAACTTTCTTTTGGAAACCAAGAGAGCTTTGTGTATATCTCTGTACACCACGCATGCTTACTTATCTCATAGTTAAATGCATAGAAAGCCTCTTGCACCCTTATGTAACACAAGAATCCAGTGACACATGGTGGATATAGCCCTTAACCCTCCAGCAGAGACCACTGAAGCTGTCACAAATCTAGCTCACATGTATCATTTAATGATCAAACAACAGCTCCATAGCTTGCAGAGAAGTGAATGTCACACTTACGGCTGCCATTGGTTGTATGTGTTTGCAGGATCAGGTCCCCTAGAGTAACTGCTCGGAAACAGGGAGAAAGGTTTTCCCAATGGATCAAGAACTTCCACAGATGAAGGTAACGCTCATGCTTGAGTTTCAGAGCACACAGGGATGACACAAAAGTAACAAACAAAGATAAACTACAAATAAAAGCTTTTGTCAAAGATAACTTTGACATCAATGCTTCAGTACTGAAGGCCTGGAGATTTCAATACACAGTATTTAGTATTGCCTGCCCCTGGAGTTCCCGAATTTTCAGCACTTTTTCAAAGGACTTCCCAAAGAACTCAAGGATATGGTAGGTTGTATAGACCTTCACAGGTTTAACACGCTACAACACAAACAGATCAGTAGTTGCAAGAGGCAGTGCAAAGCTCTTATATCCATGTTATGTACAGCTGGAGGGCTTATTTTGACTTAGTTTTGTCCCCGGCCCACATGTGCCTGTGGTTCAAACTTTTTCAAAGGAGGCTTCAGTGGTTTAATCTACTTTAGAATCACAGAAACATTTAGGTTGGAAAAAATTTCTAAGATCCAGTCCAAACACCAACCCAGCACTGCCACGTCTATCACTTACACCATGTCCCCAAGTGCCACATCTACACATCTTTTAAACACCTCCATGGATGGGGACTCATAGGGTGCAAAGCACAACTGGCACAGACCTAGAACAGAGCTTTCAGTTTGACTTCTTCCAGAAACTTCTGGTTGCATGTGAAAGGAAATGACTGAGGTACTCACTTCAAAATTAAATTACCAATCTGAACTGAAACACAAAATACAGGCACAGCCACAAAATGCCTTCCAGTGAAGCACTTCCATGGTCACCCAATGCCTGGACAAAGTTTTAGTGTTAATTTTTCATAACTGCAAAAAATTTAGAACCCAGCTCTGCCCTGATGTGTTGAGCATACCTGCCGTGGCTGGTTAACCTTTGCTCCTGAAGAAAGCAGCAATCGGATGACATCCAGATAGCCTCCTTGTGCTGCCAGGAAAATTGCAGAAGCTCCATCCTAAGAACAAACACATCCATCTTACACTGTTTTGAAATTATGTCATTTATCCACACAAAAACAAATCAAACTGAATTGAGTTCTCATTGTGAAGTTAGTATGCTATGTAACAACAGATGTTCAAGAAATAATGACCAAAATCCAAAGTCAAGATCATAATAAGCTACAGTAACATTTTCATTCGGCCAGCCAGAAGTACTAGCTCCCATCATATATTAAACCAAGCATTAAATCCCAGGTCTAGATTACTAAGAGTCTAGTTCACTGAAGCATTGATCTACATAACAAGAAATTAATTCCTGTCTAACCATATAGGTTCATTTAACTTTTATATGTTCATGCAGAAATGTTCTGCTATGCACACACAAGATGAAAACATGTTCAAGTACTTTGCAAGGCTGAAGACTCCAACACTGAAGTCTGCCCTTGAGACTGAAGGAGTAAGGACAGTGCCATACTACTGTGCTAGCAACTACTATGCCACTGCTCTGTCAAGTCTTGTAGAAGAGACTTCACCTCTAATATAGCAATGTAAAAGTATTTTACAGCCCTAAGAGAAATCAGAATTTTCCTACAAAAAGCTTGTGAAAGGACAAATATGGGATTTTATTTTTCTTTAACATGTCTTTCATGTTCGGATGTTCTCAGAAATTAACATCACAGAAACTTCTTCCTTAGGAAGAAATGTAAAAGTTGTATTTCATTAAATTTTTTAGGAAATATTTCCAAACAGCATTATAATCCCTCCAACCAACTAGAAGTAAAAATCTGTACTGAGGGTGGGACAAGTGTTTACCCACCCTATTTCCACAACACTTAGCACAGAGCATGCTAGGACAAGCTTTCCCAGGAGGGAAAGTTCTTTAGTTTAAATACAGACATGAACAACCCCCTTCACGGCATGTCAGATGTGCAAGTACACATCTCATGCCAACTCAGGCAGATGCTTATCACAAAACACAGGTCATTTTAGTGAAAGTCTGTTCTTCACCTTTTTGGCATGTTACCATGTTGATACCAAATGTTGCTGTCTGCAGAGAGAGAGTGCTTAATTACTCCTCTTCCTGCAAACTCAGCACAGATTTGGTGAAGCATGAACTAAATATAGTTCTCCAAAGACTGAATTAATAATGTCTGATACTGATTTCAATACAAATGTCCTGGTAAACACAAGAGGTGTCTGCTGGCACTGCAAATGTGTGTCCCTGGGCCTCTATGGAGCTGTTTGGCTGCTACATGAGTATATGAAAAAGGGTGATGGTATCAGAGCCTTTATAGGCTTCTTCCAGAAACAGGTATAGTGAGAATAATTTAATTTACAAACTAAACAAGCTTGTGTAATATTAGGAAAAGCTCTTTATTGTAGCATCAATCAAGATGGAGATCCTTGCATTCCCTGACACCTATTTGAATTGATACTGTAATGAGAAAGCTGTCCTGAGGCTATAACATATTTCTGCATGAAATACTATTTAGTTAGGGTATTCTCAGTCAGTTTAAGATTAAAAACATAAATCCACGTGCATGCTCAAAATCCCTGTCATTTGGTTGCTTGCCAGCGAAACTGCAGTCCAGATGCCACTTTTCAAATGCAGCTTGGCCGTGGCACACAGACAGAGCCAGCCTAACACGTGTTTTCAAGAGATCCTGTTCTTGTTTTATTAAGCGGCTATTTCTCACTGGCTTTGCTCACTGTCTGTGACCAATAAAAATATATCTCTAGATCCGATTGCAAATATTGCTCATTTCCAGGAGAGACAACAAGGAAGTTATTTTACTGCCTTCACCTCTGGGTAAGTGCCTGCAGGTGTGGCAGCATGGCTATTTTTAAACTGAGTGGCAACCCCTGGGATTACCATAAGGACGTATGAATCACTGCTCTCAGATTAGAAAGACAATTGCTATTTGCACAGCAGAAAGGGAGGAACAGCCTTCTTTATAAACACAGGGTAAGGGGCATTACTGAGGTGGGGACCCTCTCCCTCTGCCATAGAGCTGTGCACAGCCCCCCAGTGTACTGGTGGCTTCTGCAGTCACCAGCCCCTCGCAGCTGAGAGAGCAACAGCATCTTGCATGCCAATGGAAAGAGCTGAAAAAACTTGTACATCCCAGGGGAATAACTTCCTCTTTGACAGTCTTGAGTGCCTTGGGGTAGTAAAGAGTGGCGGGAAGCAGAGGGAAAATCTGCCACTCATTTCTGTTGAATGCTGAAAAGTTCAACTTATCTGTGCCTCTGTTGGAGTAAATTAAATCCAGAACATCCGTGGCTCAATCCAACTTTCTGAAAAGTCAACTAAACAACATCAGTTCAGCCACTTTAACCAATTTTTTCCCGAAACACTGGCAAATTGGAGATTCACAAATACCAAATATGTAACATAATTTAAACTGATATTAAAAAATTGAAGACATTTAAAGGTTTCAACTTATACCATGCTTTCCGGTAGAAAACTTAGTACCTCAGAGGCTTTATACCTATTCACTCTTCTGCAAATCATGGTAGAACATGACATGATCTTTTGTTCAAGGCTAATGGATAGCACAAACCTGATCCAGATATGGTACATATTCTTCACACAAACAACAAAACAAAAGGCAGGTAAAGCATTTTTTCTGATTTTGTGCTACTTCTCTCAGCAAGAAAAGGCAGCAGTTAACAAAACTCACGTCTTAGAAGAGTAGATTACACTATAAAACCACAACGTTTGGCAAACGCCTCTCTGTGCTGGAGCCAGAGTGTCTGCTGTTGTCCAACCAACACATTTGTTGTCCAACCAGCAGATTTGTTCCACCACCATCGTTGTCAGTATTATGTGTGTCAAAAAACTCACGTAAAGTTGATCGTGAATGTTGGCGCCGTGCTTCAACAGAGTTTCCACTACTTTTGCATGCCCATACTGACAGGCAGCCAGAAGAGCTGTACCTCCATCCTGTGAAAAAGCAAAGAATGGGTACAGCAGGGTGAGAGGGTGGGTGCTGGAGAGAAAATCACCTTTAAAAAGTGCCAAACGTTAAGACTTATCAGAATCTGGCTCACAGTAGTTCTGTAGTGACTAGCTACTGAATCTTTCATAATTTTAATACCAAGTCTTGCCACATAAATCTTTAAACTTGGCTCTGTCACAGTTTTTTCTCCTGGTTTTTGGAGGTTTTTTTAAGGAGGGACAGGAACTAACAAAATTCTGCTTTTTGTTCTTCAGCTTCTGCCTTGCCACTAGAGGCTTTGTTCCCTTCACAGCTCCAAGCTCCTCCATGTCTCTTGCTTTTACAGCCAAATCCCTCGTGCCTGCCAACCTCTTCCACTGATGAAAGGACAGCACACCTTTCCTTTCCTTTCCTCCAAAGCCTATAGATCATCTGCTCTTCTTCAGGCAGAACCTTGTGTTCTGTTGTGCCCTGCCTCTCATCATGAAGATGAGTAGGGAGGAAGCATTTTAGAGATGTTAGCTAATTGTGGAAGTATGAATCGGACCAAACCCATAACCATCAGTGAAAGCCCTACTACTTCTGTTTAAGAAGTGACCTCCGCAGGTAGGATCAAGCCCAGTTGCTGCACTTCACCACTAAAGGGAGACATAGGCACGTGCATCAGATCCTGCTTGTAGAGACACTCCCTTGGGAGCCATCCGAGAAAGGAAGCACCTCAGTGTCGCTGACAATTGATTCCAAGCCAGCTGAAACATAAGAGAGAGTAAAATTTGGTCTTGCCATCTTAAGAGTGGTGTGCCCTGCTCAAAAATTATCAGGACTTCTGATACTGATAAGGAGAGGAAGTTCTTGTCTTCTGCCTGGGATGGCACCATGCCATCATGCAAACATTATACACACCCCAAAACATCCACACCACAGGTCTTCTCCCTCTTTCCCTGCCTTCTCCCAGTCTCCAGCCTCTCCTCCACAAGATAAGCTATCTAAAGTATTTCAGATGAATGGTTTCTAGAGCTGTTATTAGTCTGGAGACAAGACTGTGTTTTTCCTCAGATTTGTTTTCCGAAAAAGCTCCAAAGTTTTGTCTGAAATTTTCCACACAGACAGATACCCAGAAAAGAAGTTACAGTTTGAATGGCCAAATGCGTCTTTTGTAATGTGAAGTGCCAAGCAAATTTATTAATTGGTGGCTTAATTTCATGGTTATATTAGTCTCATGAAAACTCAAGCTCTGACATGACCAAAACAACACACGGGCACTGTTTATAGCTACCCTCAAAACCTTGTATTCACCCTCCCTCCCTACAACGTTGAAAAGCAAAGAAGGCTTGAGTGTCAGCAAAGTCACAGATGCAAGGCTATTGTGTGACAGGCTAAAAATCGCCTACTAATTCTGGATTATTTGAGTAAATATAGTGTGTAATCAGGTCAGTAGAGCTAAGTTTCTCTATAGATATGAGGCATTAGACATTCCTGCCAAATTAAACTACTATAATTTAGTAGGAACTGCTGGAACAAAACACCAAAGCAATCACTATTGTTCCTGGATTAAAAAACACCTTGTACATACTTAAAAGACAATGGAAAAGCTAATAGCTTTGTGAAACTGCTTCCTGTTTCTGACCAGCTGAAACCCTTTGCTTGAGTGGTGACTTAACAGATCAAAGGGCTACCAAAAACAAAAAAAAGAGAAATTTTTAAAGACTCTTCCCCTGAAGGAATATGAGAAAAGTTAGTGAATTAAGAAGAGAAACTATGCTATCCAGATTGGAGAGGCAGGGAAGGATAAACTTTAGAAAGTTTAAAAATATTGAGGGTATATACATGGAGGGTAAATAGATATGTTCAGTTAGTTGCACATGGGAAAAGTTTGTTTATTGCTTTATGGTCCGGCTTTTGTTTTCTAAAATTTTTGTGTTCTCGACAAACTCCTCTTATTTTTAGAAGATTGTTTAGTTATTAACATAATTTTTGTAGGGAAACAAATGACAAGTCCCAAATAAAAGACAGGACTGCAAGGCTAACTGCAGTTAGCCCAGCAGAGTCTATAGATAGCTTGGAATCCAAATGCGTGATCTTACCATGGGAGAAGTGACACCTCGGGGTTTAAGAAAGGCAAAACTACCTCCCAAGATATGTCTCCCAAGTGACTCAAAATGGAGATCCTGATCCAAGTGTTTGGTTCCATCCACTGAACAGTTTTAGACAGATACATTTTTCTGAAAGGATAACACAACTCCAAAATATACCATTTGGAGCGTTCAGACTACAGTGTCCAAGTATTCCTAGATCAGCCGGATTAGAGTCCAAGGTCAGGAAAAAACTGTTGGGTGGTCCCCAGTTCCATCTGTCCACCCTGAACCAAATATTTACTGGGTCAGAAACAACTGGGTGACAATTCCCTGGCTCAAAGATTTGGGCCCTGATCAGGAGGACAACTGAGCTCGAAGACCTGCTCTCCTATTTGATAGATGAAGCGGAATACATTCAAGAGAACAGACTGGGATTCCTCTGCACACTTTGCACAGTTGGGGGTACCACTGTGAAAAAACAGATCTAGATCTTCATGTAAGGAAGGAAAGTTGGGGGCAGAAATATTTTCCATTGACCACGTAGTAAGACAGCATTTAGTTAAATCAAGGAATTGTCAAACAGTGCAAAGGTTCATTGTTTCTTAGAAGAAGAAAACTCAGTACCCCCTCAGTACCCTCTCATCTCTACTGAGTTTCCATCTGGTTTTCTCTCACACTTAACTCCAGAAAGCCCCAGCTAGAGACTCCAATGTTTTCCAGGCCATATAGACCATAGGGAAGGCAGGTAAGTTAGGGTGGGGGTGAGGGGGGAAGTAAACGACAGAGTTTTAACACCCCTTTCAGGCATGTGATTCCCTCTTCCATTTTTGGTTTCAGCTGAGGCAAAAAGCTGAAGCAGCATCTTTGGCAATAGCAAGCCTCTTGGAAACTCTGAGCAGGGCAGCAAGTGAGAGCTGGACACGTGAGCCAGCACTGAGGCGCTCCTGGGGCAGACGCCCTTCTGCACTGGGCAGGAGGCCGTCCATGCAGCTTCTGAGAGAAAGCACATTGCCTTGGGTTCATTTCTTGCTCATATCCTGTTTTCCTGACACAATGAAGTTTATAGTAATCCTGTACTGCAAACCTTTCCAGCTCAGATAGAGCCAGTTCTCTCAGCTACCTCTGCAATTCTTCCCCAATACCATTTTTCCTCCCCCCCCCCCCAAGTCTGCCCTCCCCATTGGCTGCACCAAGCAGCAGCTGCCAATGTCCAGTGTAAGCGCTTGGAACAGCAGCACCAGGTAAGACCACTCTAACTGGCATAGAATTCCCTGTCTCTTTGCCTACACCTTCCCTTCCCTCTGTCATTATTGTATGTTGTTTTGCCATCCCTGAAATATCCTACAGGGGAAGGGATCTGATCTTCTGCAATCGCTATCTGCTGAAAAATTGCCTCTGACATACTGCCTGACCTGCAGTACTGCTCAGAAAACATGCCACCATGCAAACCCTTTTAAGAACCCACAGGCTTACAACACGTATCAGAATAAAAGAAACTAAAGTTTCAATCTATGTTATACACTTCGATGTTACATACCTCTATGTCAGACTGGGGCAATGGATAATAATATTATGTACTGATATACATATTATATATAATAATTAACCTTATTTCAATTCCATGTCCTCATTTGTAATAGAAATATATATATATTCTTTGCAAATTGATTAATTTTGCAGTGCCCTTTACAAACAGCCAGGATGAGCTGTATCTCCTCCAGTGCTGCTCTCAACTGAGTGCCTTAGTCAGAAAATGCCTTCTCTTTAACCTGAAAAGGTATTATTTTGTCAACTACCATATAGTTTCCGAGGTTTGGGAGGGATGGAGGAGCCTTTACATTGGTCAGCTGTTAACCTGTTGATATTCCAGCATGATGAAATAATTCCAGGCTATGAAAATCACGTAATTAAATCAAAAAATTGAACTGATACAAAACCACACTAACAGGCCAATGGAAGATGTGCACAGTCAAAGCACTATGTTTCACTGATGCCTCCTACTCAGGTACACACTGCTGTATAAAGTACAAGTTACCCAGCCTCAGTCTAAAATTCCATGGGTTACCAAAGCCCAGCCTGGAAAATGCAATGATTTCAATCCCTAGATTGAAATCCCTCCCTAGATCCTCATTTCAGAAGAGCTGCACTACCCAAGCAAGGAATGAGTGAAAGAATGAACATGGAAATTTCTAGGATGGGTCCCAGCATTAATGATGCATCTAGAAAAGCCTTCATGCTACTCTTCAGAGAGACCAGATTCTCACAACAAAGAGGGCATGAATATGAGAGTCAACCTCAGCTTCTTAAACCAGTGTCACTTTCATCTTGCACAGACTCATAGTAACTCAGCTATCCTTTGTTCAGCTTCTGAGAGCCTTTTCAGGCACTATGGCTATGTCACTCTATCACTCTATGAGTGCTGAAGTGACTGATACATCTCTTGAAGAAGGGTGAGAAGTAGGGAGTCCTTGGATAGGAATGTTGAGACCCTCATATGCACATCACACATCAGTTTGTCATGTTATGTCCATTGGGAGTTGGTGGTGTCCTACAACCAGCTTGTCTGGAAGCAGCAGAAAGCCGTGGTCTGGAGAGGAAGAGCAACCTGCAGCCTAAAAGATACTGGCATATGGACCAAGTCAGGTCTAGATTCAGAAGAGGCAGACAGGAAAAAGGGGCTGGAGCAGTTTCAAGGTGAGAAACTTGCATTTGTCCAAAGATGGAAGCCATTTGGAACTGAATACAGGAATATGTTTTTGTAATTTAGATTTTTGCTCCCTTTTATCTGCCCTAGTGTCTCACATCAATATTTTGTATGCTTCATAAAAGATCATATATTGTCATGAGAGATCACACAACTTCAAGCCTGCTGTTCATCTTGTGGATCAAGTCTTGGCCTCTTTACAAACTCCTAGTTCACAGCCAGTGAAAAGAGCCAGCAAAAATGTAACTGTGTCTGTATTCAGAATAAGGTACTGAGCCTCTGACTTCCCAGTTGAATGCAAGGGAAGATTCCCCTTCTGAATCTTGCTAACCCTCACCTATAGCCTGCAATAAAAGCCAGAGAAGCAATGCTTATTTTATTGCGCAGCTTTACCCAATAAACCTGTCGCATGTGAGATTATCCAGCACTTTAAACTCCAGCTGTTGTATTTAACATTGCAACCTCCTGAATTGCCAAGTTCCACAGCTGCATTCCATGTTGTGTTGAACAGTTACAATTTCATTCATGTTTTTATTACTGATTGCTGCTGTGGTCAGAGAAGTTCTCACCACAAGGATAGCTCCCTTGGGTACTGGAATCCTACTGTAAGGGCACGTGTAGACTCTGGCCACAAAAGCTCAGGATTTTTAGCCCCTGAAGCATAAGGAACTGTGTTGTTGACATTCCATCAATTCATTGAGTATTTAAAGTATTTAAGATTTAAAAGTATTTAAATTTCCTGGGACTGCAGGTATGGATTGAGGGAATCATTCAAATCACAGACCAGAATTATCTTGAAAAATTTGGTACTGTGGGTTAAAGAACTATTCCTTCTTCAAACACAATCCTATGGATCCCAAGGTAAGTGACTGGCAAGTGTCTTCCCCAGATTATGTAGCGTCAAAATGTGACCAGCATGTCAAAGAGAAGTATATTTAAGGAAAATATATTGTTTTTGGTTCTGTATGCTGAAAACCTTTTTTTTTTTGCCTTGGGCAAAGAAACAGAGTTGATGTAGTCCTGTCAATGACAAACTGCTGTTCTTGCTGCTGTTGACACCATGAGTGGTGATGAACCCACGCTCTGCTGCCTGTGCTTTTGATTATTCTAATATGCTGAAAAAAGGCCTGTGTGAACAAAGAAATAAAAGCTCTGAGGTGTATTTCATCTTTTTGTCACAGATGGGAAAATGGAAATTTAGGGAGGACTGAAGCCATTAGCCATTATTCTCTTATGAATCCTATATTGGTACATTGATAGAGACATCTCAAGGAAGACAGAATACCAGTTTATGCAAGTGAAGGATATAAACACCGAAATTTGGATCCTAGCGAATATTTACAAAAAGACCCTTTGATCTTGTATTGCAAGCTTAAGAGGAAAGACTGATATCACTATTAAGGAACAGATCTTTGATCAACTTACGCTATTAAGTCTAGGTAGTAAAAGCTATTTTCAAGTCAGTATTTTCACATTGTGCTGGATTATGCATATTACTCAGAAAATGTTCAAGCGAGGAAATCCTTTTATCATCTTTCCACTGCTCTGTCATATTTCATGTGAATATGAAAAAACAGCCTTGATTGTCAGAACGTATCAGCATGCAAAAATAGACCCAACATCTTACTTTATTCTTAAATTCAGTGGAGGCTCCAAATGAAAAGAGAAACTTCACTACATCGTTGTGGCCTTGTTGTGCAGCAAAGAAGAGAGGAGTTGCACCTGACTGTAAGGGAAACATGTATTAAAAGAATACCAAACACATAATGCACTTGACTGAAGAGTATATATTTCAAATTAGTAAGTATTGGGCTCAATCAGGTGAATATAAGCTGAGTGATGATTTTGAGGACTCCAGAGGACACCAGCTGTTTTAAATCTGTCCAGCATCATACCTTTGAGTAAAACCCAAGAAGAACTGAAACCCCGTATTTTATACAAGTTGTGTAAGATACTGTCATTAACATGGGACCAAATCAGGACCCAAAAAATTACTATTTAAGTTTTAATGGCTGAACAGAGGGAAGGGGAAGGACAGCAGAGAAAGAAAGAAAAGACATGCAGGCTATCCTGACTCTGGGCTCTCTCATCCAATGCAGAAGATGCAGGAAAGGGGAACTACACATGAAATTCACTCCACTACCCAAAGCCTTTGCAACAGTCCCATTTCAGAGCCCTCTCTCCTGGACACATTTTTAGGGCACTTACATCCTTCCCCAAGCGTCAGTACAACTTAAACTTCATCTGGTTTGCTCCCTTTCTGCAACATGGTGATTTTGGAGGATTTCAGTGTTTCTCTTTCTGTTGGCTTGTTGAATCAGTATGTCCTGAGCAATACTCAAGAGCAGCTCCACAAAACTGTTCTCAACTTTTCATTTTGTAGCTGCTTTCCAAGTAATATTTACCTAAGGGAAGGGATGTGTTTAAATTTAAGTTTTGTTAGAACAGGACCCCACTGAAAGACACTGACAATCATGGTTAGAGCAAGTTTGGGCCAGTAAGTGCAAAGACACTTATATCATCAAACACTGACTCAGTAACTTGCAGATGTCAGCTTGAGAGGAATGCTCTAGATCCAGGTAGCCAAGGAAAGTAAGAAACATTGGCTTGCATTGTTAGAGCAATGAGCATACTGCTGTCCTGCACTGCATGCGCCACTCCATGTAACTGCACACTTTCCTAAAACTGCTCTTAGGATCAGTACAACTGTGGTTATCCCAGAGAAATTCTTCTCTCTGTGTAGCCAACATACAGATCAGAGAAAATGCAAGTACTTCTTACAACCATTTGCATGGAGTATGGGTGAAAAGGAGTGTCCCAAAGCAAGCGTGTCATGGTGCAAGAGATGCCTTGAATGCAAAGCAGACATGCAGGGAAGGGTATGGATGATCAACCTGTGTGATAGTTAGACATGAGTTGGCTCAGATTGAGAGGCAGAAACTCCAAAGTATACTGAGTCAAATTAACCCACGTGCTAGCAATGACATCTACTCCATTTTAAAGACCAAGCTGCAAATCAAAACTTAAAGGCCTTATCATTTATTCCATCCAGAGAGCTTTTAAATTATTGTGCCAATAAATAAAACTGCAAATTCATAAATCGCATAACCTGGTGGGGGTGGGGGTGGGGGTGTTACACCTCAGACCCTTACCAACCGTAAGTGCTGAAAATGTTTGATGAGTTATTTTTAAATGTGCCACTGGCATCTCATTTTCTACTATAAACTCCAGATATCTGATTTCCTGATGTCCTGAAGTGTACAGACCCTGTTATACATGCACTGCACAGTAAGTGACAAAGAAGCAATTGGCAAAAAGCTCTTCTATTATTTGTAATAAACAAACATTCACTTAATCAAGCCCTGTTTGAATGCAGAACTTCTCCTACCTCTCTCTGCAGATTGATATCTGCTCCTTGCAACACCAATTCCCGTACACAATCTATGTGGCCATAGTAAGATGCTACCATCAGAGCTGTTGTGCCAAGCTGGGAGTAAGGAAAAACAAGTCAGTACCTTCAACAGACACCTACAGCAATGAATCAGGCTGTCTGGAAGAGATGGCACCCCTTCTGAAAAGCTGAAGGAAGCTTGTGATCATTGAAAAACTTGCTACAATGTTACCAAGAATACTCTGAAAATGAGAAATTAGCAGGTATTCTAAGCAAAAACATTATAGACCTGCCTGCAGGTCTAAGGCCAGATATGTATAAAATTACTTTAATTTATTGTCCAGAAATTAGTCAAAGAATAAAAATAATGTTTTTGGTTATACACAGGTTTGTGGGTTTGGTTTTGTTTGGGTTTGTGGGTTTGGGGTTTTTTTTGTTACAGAATCCCAAATATCTTTGGTCATTTCCAAAAGAATAATTTCAGACAGAGGAGCTGAGTGACTCAGCTGAGTCACTTAATTCTGAGTCATAGTCAGGAGTAGGGGCTGGGTGATTTGAACACTAATTCCCTATTCAAATGATGAGAGCAAACTCACTCTGTGACTCTCACATTCTAAGAAAGAACTTTCCACACAGAAATATGTGTTCAAGTTCCCTCAGTTCACTGTTCCAGTGAAGCAAGACTGAGGTTGTATGTATGTGGTGCATGGACAACATGCAGAAACCATATGCATATAATGATGAAACTCATCCTCCTGAAACATTCACTCCCACCAGTTTAATTTGAAGAAGAAATGGGTGCCATTACAAAATAAAGCATGTGGTCTCAACTGTACAAAAATAATTTAGTTTAGAGGATGTGTATGTCTGATACAATTAACAATGCAGTGCAGTGTGAAAATTCTTGACCAAAGAATTAGCCTCCTTCTGAGAAATATTTAGCAGTAGTGCACTTTATTTTCTTAGATTGATCTCTGTCCTGTTTACTTTAAGCCTCTATCTGAACATCCTTCCCTCCATGTCAAAAGGACAGTCATAGCACCGCTCCAGAAGTACTGTAGTACCAATTCTTGCCTACAGGGCAAAAATGAAATGAAAATGAAAAGATAGGTCAAAGTCAATGTGCTTAGAAAGCCTCTTGCACTTTGAAGGTATTCAAAGTGAGAGAAGCTGAGACAGGTTCATGTTTCAGGCTTGAAATGGCACTAATCCTGTACAATACCAGTATGACTTTGTGTCAGTCAGTGCCAAGGCCAAAGGAAAGACACCTGGAACTTCTCAACCTTAGTTTTCTCCTGGTCTTTGACACAGTTTAGCACAATCAAGTATCTCACCATATGCTGTAGGCAGAATAGAAAGATACGCACATTACCTGTGTTATCTATCCATTTCTAATCTCAAAACTAACTTCAACCCATGTCAATTACAGTAAGGAAATTCCCATTAAATCTATCTATCATATGTCTGGGCTCCTTTTTGTTTGGCAGTCTTGTGCCTTCATGTTGGTGCCCCGTCCAGAGATACTGGAGTGGAGGAGGAAGAGTTTGGGAAGCCAGCAGCTCTTCTGAGGAGCTCTGCCAGCTGCCAGAATCATTGCTGCCTGGACTCAATTGAGCCAACTCTTCACTGTGATCTATTACTACAATGACATTTCTTTGCACAGAGAAGCCTGAGGTGCTAAGATCTGTGTTTTTAATGTTAGCACCACAAATAACTGTGTAAGACACATTTTTGAGTGCTGGCAAATTCTTAACCCCTTGCCACTGATGTAAATCATCATGCTATTTAATCTTAAGTTTCAAACTTGATTCCTGACAAGAGAAGGTTTTAAATCATCCTTAATGGTCTCAAATGTCTCATGTTAGATCTCTACTGCACCCTCTGCAGAGTGGGCTACAGAAAGTGCCATGGGTGTAGGGCATTGTATGCATACACTGTCTTTGCAGTCCACATCTACTCGCCCACTGTTCAGCAGCAGCTGGAGGAGAGCCAGGTTTCCTTTTCTTGCAGCCCAAAATGCAGCATTGGCAAGTGGTGTTTCTTTCTGGGGAAGAAAAAAAAAAAAAAAAAAGAAAGAAAAAAACCTCCATGAATAAACCATTTTAGAAGATACATTGGACATTGCATACATTCTGCATTCAGGCCAGGCAAGTTTCAGCTTAGTGTGCTGTTCTGTCAAACCCAGGGCGTGGAAAGAGAGCTAATTTAATTTCTTTGTGCAATTAAAGAGATCCATCTTCCTCTGCTACCTCATGTTGTTTCAAGTCTTCCCTGTGTCCATGGCAGCCCATGTCTCTTGGATTGCTCTGTAATGAGAGATGGTGATGTCAGACCACAGGGAAACACAGAAAACAACATGCTAACTAGTTCCTGTGTTGGCTGGCTATAGTTAGGCTGAAGCATCCTGCTGACATGCCCTGCTGCAGGACATCCTCTTGAGTTTCAGGTTAGCTCCTGGTACATTAATAGTCATATCAAGGTCGTGGGTTTGATCCCTGTATGGGGGATTAAACTAAGTTTAAGAGTTGGACTCAGTGAACCTTGTGGGTCCCTTCCAGATCACAATTTTCCATGATAATGCTCACTTGAGGCTTTTTTGTTCTGAGCAACAATGCCATAGTGTGAATATTCCTGGGCAGGAGCGAATCATCACTTTCTTAGCATAGGAAGGGGACAGAAAAAAAAGACATGGACTTTGCTCCTGACACCCTTATCTGATCCATGTGGACAGCGTGTTGCCCTGACAGGTAAGCACTGTGACATGCAGGTGGAAAACACAATGGTGCATATCCTAGAGCAGGATCATGCCAATGTTTTTTTTATAATGCCCCAAACCACCAGCAGTTCATTAAAGCACCATTTCACTGATAGTCATTTATACAAAAATAGAATCAAAAATACTCAGGGGCCTTGCTTTCTAGTGAATCAGAATAACCCAAAGAGAGCGAAGAGTTGATACAAAAGTCAGTAATTCAATTTCAAAAATGTAATTGGGACTTCTCCTTGTCTAAATGTCAATGCACACATGTAATGTGGTAGAGAATCAGGACTTAATGGATTTACAGTTGACACTTAAAATGCATATACAGCAGAGTTTAAATTGCTTTCTTCACTGACACGCAGAAACCAGCAGACACAAGACAAATGACGAATCTCAATCCATCTCAGGTCCACTGTACTAAGAACTTTCCATGCGTTGCATTTTCAGTATCCATAGGTTTGCCAGCTGGCAGCTGTTTGAGACAAGTGAAGTTCCAACCACTCAGTAAAGTCACTTCTTATAAATTGATAGTGATATTTCTTGTACCTGCACACATAGGGGTGGGAGTCTAAAAATTTGGGCAAGCACAGTATAAGCTAAGTTCTGATCTTCCTTTCACAGCTGATGCATTTCCCTGGAGAATCTGTACATAACGATCAAAGTAGAGCTAGCAGTTCATTCCCTCCTTTCTGGCAATGCTGTAGTGTCTTCCTATCTTTACCTTTACATTCACTAAAATTTTATGTATGCAAAAGCAAAAAACTCATCTAAATACATGGTGGCCCATGTTGCCCTTTTTGCTCTGATTTATTAGACAGATATTTATGATTTATTTATAGAGCTGGCAGTTAGGAATATTGTCTTATTGGCTTTATTATTATGTTATGCAGTGGAAATCTACTGCAAAAGAATTACATTTAGACCTTTCAGAATGGAAAATCAAATTGCAGACCTTTTATTATCCCACTCTACCTCTTAAAGTTTTAGAAAGCTTTGGGGTATGGCAATACATCCATAAAGAGAAAGATTTATTTAATCCAGCCCAGTTTTCACTACAAGGGCACAGTAGCAGACTGCATTTTATTATGCACCACATACACCACCACCTTCATCGGTCAGGTAGGCAGCAACTGGAACCAATATGCAGGAACTCCTCACCTGCTTTCACCAGTTCACATGAGGTGAGAAAAGGACTGAGTGTCCAGTGCTACCCTGGACTGGAAATAGAAGTCCCAAGTCTTTAGCCTTATGAGTCATAAATTCCTACCTCTTTTTACCCCCTGTACTTCCTACAGTAGCTCTTAAGCAAAGATGTCCTCGTGCTTTGGATCAGATCCAAGGAATGGAAGAATTGTCCAGTCCATCAAGGACACAAAACCAGGTTTTTCCCAATGGTGCTTTTGACCCAATTTGCAATGACTTCTACCAGTACTTGTACTTCCCATTGTGCCATCACATTGAAGTAAGAGTATTCAGCACACTCAGATCATCAACCATCCAGTGATTAGACTAAAAAATGGCAAATAAAAATCTGAGCTATTTTACATGCTAAAAGTGGATGGAAAGCGCAAAATCATTCAGATGATCAAGAGCAGCCTCACTGGGTACCAAACGGCAATTTTTCTTCTGCTTTCAAACAAGGATTTATAGATCTGTGCTCTTCACTTTCAGATGATATCTGCAATATCTGCTAAAAAACCTGCATCACTCCTAGGAAAAATGTAAAACACTGCTTTGGGATTAAAAATCTGATTAATTGAATAATTTTGAGCACTAAATGGGTTTTAAACTGCAGGAGGTGAATGCTGTTGTTCAGTTATGAACTCAACCTTGTTATCATCAAATACTTCTTAGGGAGAGGCAATGTTGAATTTCAAGAGATTACCTGGATAAAATTTTCATGTAATTCTTATTATAAAGCTAGACTGCTTCCAAAACATCCTTCAAGTAAACAACTGATCCTCGGTACTGACAGTCTGGGAGCAGAATGCAACAAATATTTGAAAAAGTGATTAGCTTATAGCTTTGATGAAAATATATTGTTTCATTATGTCATTTGCTCCAGCATCAGCAACTTTCAGGATAACATTTCCTTCACTTCATCAAGTTCTCTAAAGCTTTATCTCAAATTCTGGCTGTTCTATTAATTTTGATTGTTTGTATGCCTTTACGAGAGTCCACAGATTAAAAACTTGCATTATATTCATACTGTATTGCCATTAGAAAAAAATTTATAAAAATGGCCTATACATGTAATATTTTTTTATATA
>WEKX01021112.1:106682-124964 GCA_013390025.1 Pitta sordida | reverse complement strand
TATATGTATTATAAATCTGACAAGATCATTTCAATGCAGGGATACAGAAAAAAATAAATTGAGCTAATAAACCTGTGTAATTTTATGAATATCGATGGGAAAATATCTTGTAAATGCTGTGACCACCAGCTCCCACTCCCTGGGCTACCTTTGATTTGCTGTTTGCAGAGAAGAAGCAGGTGACAGTGGGGTAACAACTAACAAGGAAGAGTGCAGTTCTTAAACAGGGGTGTTTCAGAGGAAAGGAAAGAGGCAGTAGACGAAGAGGAAGAAAAGAAGAGGAGAAAGAGAACACTATCCCACTGGCTTGTTCCTACTATGTACTGTCAAAATACAAGAAAATTCTGTTTTCTTTCTTAGTTCCCAAGCCAGTCCTAATGGAAAGGAGGAACTGAGTAAAATGTTTTAAGTTTTAAGAAGAAGAATTGGAAATCTGGATCAAGCATGGTATGATGGAGAAGCTTAGTGAGACTTAGGACCAAAGAGTACTTTATTAGATAGTAACATATCCTACACAAAGGATCGTGATAAAAAAGGAAACGTTGTTCAAGACCCAAATGTTGTTTAAACAGGCAAAAGCTGATAGAAGAAGAGAAGATATTTGTATATATAGACAGTGAGGAGGTAAAAAGGTAAATGTTACATCATGGGTAAGTAAGATAATAAAGTGGAAAACATAAATAGTGGCAAACAGAGATATGTAGTAGGGATCCAAGTAACGTACAGTCGTCTGAGAGAAAGAGAAAATCTGAAGCAAAAAGACACAGAAGAGAGAGAGAAAGCAGAGAGGTGGAGGCTGCAGTTCTCCAGAGGAAGAGGAAAGCAGTGAGCTACCTTGAACAGGAGCACATGAGGGAATAGAAAGTGAGAAACATGGCAAAGAAAAGGTGCTCACAGAGAGATAACTGAAAGACCTGATGGACAGAGTAAAAAAAGACAAGGAGGCAAAAAAAGGAGAGGAAAGCAAGAAGGGGCTGGCACCACCAGGATCATGGGGATAATATCCATGAGGGTGGATGCTTGTGAGAAATGAAGGTGAAAAAACCCTCACAGAGAAAGAATGGAGGAACAGAAGAGACTAAGACCAAGGAAAAAACCCAGGTATGAGACCAATGCAGGACCAAAAAGGGGACGACCACAGAGACTGCAGCCCAGAAAACGAAGTGTATCCTGGGCTACAACGAAAGAAGCATGACCAGCAGGTTGAGGAAAGTGATTTTCTCCACTCTTCTCTCTTCTGCTCTGCTTTTTACAAGAGCATGTGACAGGACAAGGGGGAGCGGCTTTAAACTGAAAGAGGTCTGGTTTAGATTGGACACAACGAAACAAAAATATTTACTGTGTGGGTGATGAGGCACTAGAACAGTGTGCCCAGAGATGCTGTGGATGCCCCAAAGAAGCATCCAAAGCCAGGTTTGATGGGACTTCAAGCAACCTGGTCTTGTGGGAGGTGTCTCAGCCAATAGCGGGGGGGGGGGGGGGAACTAAATGATCTTTAAGGTCTCCTCCAACTCAAACTATTGCATGGCTCCGTGATTTCACCACCAAGAGTAAGGCTGAGCTGCACTGTGAGCAAAGGTACTTTGCTGCCTGCCCCATCAGGGTATTGACTGCAGTTGGAAACCACCTGCTGCACCACTATTGAGCTGACATGGTGCCACTGGAGCACTGGCACTTTGTGGGGGGGAGGATAACTTGATAGAGGTAAGAGGCAAGCACAAGGAATAAGGGAATTAAAAAAAATAATGTGACCAAGTAATATGGCAAGGGTCTGGCACAGAGCTGCTGATCAATAAGAGAAGGACAAGCACAGCATCCAGAAAGTGCATATCTAAGGAGATGAGGTACACATCCATCATAAATATTATCCATGAACAGAATTAGTAAATTGCTGCTTGCTTCCCTCTTTGCCAAATAGTCTTATTAACCCTGTCCTCATATTAATAAACTTCTTTCAGGTAATCTTTTGAAATGACTGCTCTTGCATGGGTTTCGATGGAAGAAGTACAAAAAGCGACAGGAATCACAGCCAGCTAAGGGAACAAACCAGCCTGGCTTCAGTGGCCACCACAGCCTGAAAGGAAGAGCACGGATAGAAGTGGCTGCCTCCTAACTACGCATTACACAACCAGCATTAGCGGCTGGAAAAGTGAAGAGGCTCCCGACTGCACCAAACCCCACGGCAGGGAGCCCAGCCACCCCCGAGCCAGCTTTCCACAGTTTATGTAACACAAGGCACGCACCCTCTCGGGGCCATCAGCTGTGCAAAGCTGTGCAAAGCGACCGCTCCATCAGCGCCCACCGCAGCACTCCCGGGGCACCCCACAGCCCGGCAAGGACGCTCTTTTCTTTCCTTCCGCCCTAAGCCACCCTCGTTTTTCCTAAAAAATAAATTATTAGTATTTTTTAAAAAAACCCCGAACAAGCCAACCCCCAAATCCCTGGAAATGACGGAGCACTACACGGGCTGCCGGCACGGCAAGCGCAAAGCGGGAAGCCAAACGCGCATCCCCCGGCTCACCTTGAACGACATCGTGCACATCTCCGCGCTCCGCGGCCGGCAATGCGCGGGGCTGGGGCGGGGCCGGCGCCTCCCTCCGCATCACTTGGTGCGACTGGGTCCCTGGCTATTTACTGTCCTTTCAAGGTTCTTTTGTTGTTGTTGTTGTTGTGCGGGAGAGGAGTACTTGGGATTATTATTAACAATATAAAATTTTAAAATGGTTGAATAGAATTAATTCAATTTTTAGCATATAATTTCATATAACTACGTATTGCTTTATTAATTATGATTTTTTGTGATGTGTAATAATAATAATTATTATTAATAATATTATTCACAGCAACAGTAATAGCAACATCGATATCAATATTATTAACCCCTGCTCCAGCAGCACGATCATAAGAAGCAAGCCCCTATGGTGGGGGACCCACACTGCTCAGCCCCTATAGGGTCAGATCCATAGATCAGGCCTCTGTGGCTCAGAAATAGAATCACAGAATCACAGAATATTCTGAGTTGGAAGGGACCCACAAGGATCATCGAGTCCAACCCTTAACACTGTGTCCCTGGCGGGAATCGAACCCAGGTCTCCCACACGCCAGGTGGGGACACTTACCCAAAACCCAGGAATCCTCACCCCAGCCCCCTCACAGAGCTAATGCCACCTCCACAGCACCTCCTTTGTATTTCACAGCCTTTTCCCTTTATATCTGGGAAGTCTGTTAAGAGGAAGCAGTTTTTCACAGAGAGAGTAATTGCATACTGGAATGGGCTGCCCAGGGAGGTGGTGGAGTCGCCATCCCTGGAGGTGTTTAAGAGAAGACTGGACGAGGAGCTTAGTGACATGGTCTAGCTGGGAGGTGTAGGGCTGGATGATCCTGGGCCCCTTCCGGCTCGGAGTGGCCTGCTAGACTGTGAGGGATCTAGGTTGGTGTTACGCTCTGGGATGTGCTCTCGGTCTCTGTACAGGTGTTAGGTGGTGAGTTGGACTAGATGATCCTTGTGGGTCCCTTCCAACTCATAATATTCTGTGATTCTGTGATTCTGTATTGCTGTGAGTACACCCGTGCTGCTGCCATACAAGCAGGTGGGGGTGAGGGTTTCTTCACCTTGCATGTTATCCAACATCCAGCTTTTACCATCTCCCATGGGTGATATGCTCTCACTAGGAAGCCGGTGAGTTCTCAAGAGCTTAATTTTAAGCCTTAAAAAATGAACAACCATAGAGCCAATGCATGTCCTGTTTTGCCTGGCTGCTGCAGATTTCATTCGAAGTCTGCGTGATATAAAGTAGGCAAAGCAGGGCATGCTCTGGTGGGAGATTCCTGAATTTCTTTGCTATTGTTGGTTTAAACTGAGCCCTCAGGGGTTTTCCTCTTTTGATGTGCACACATAAAGCCCATTCACAAGAAAACTATGCGCGTGCATTGAGAGAAAATACTTGTGCTGAGATCCAAATAGTTTATTCCACAAATCTGCAAGTGGAGGATTTTCTGCAGATCTTTTTCCTGAGGCAATGTTCATCTATGCATACAATAAAACAAACAGTAGGCAAGCAGATGAAAGCTGCTAATAGCACAAGCTCATCTCAGAATGCATGGCCTGGTGTGAACCTCACCTTAATTGCTGAGAAGATTGTACAGACATGAGTGATCATTCTGATTTCTCCCGAAACTTTAAAATACTGAATACACTCAGTAGACTGCACAGTTAAGTCATCCTTGCTCTGATCCAATTGCGCAGAGTTTCTTGCCCACTGACAGAGGAAAATATTACTGAGGTGTACACACTCTCTAACTTACCCTTGGAAAATCCCTGTGTTTTTTCTATCTATTGTGAATAACGTGCCAAGTTTTTCACATTTATCAGCCAAAATCTTAAATTTTCCAACAAAGAAAAAGCAAAGAATTCCTTGAATGAACAACAAAAAAGGAGACTAAAGCAGTACAGGGGGCTTTGTGTCTGTATCTTGGATATCAAAGGAAAAATTTTAAAGTGCCTTTCTAAATTTCCCCACAAAACCTGAAACTATACTTATTTTCAGCTGCACATAGTCTCCTGTATTTTTTTTCTGTTTTTATATTCAAGTGCTATAATTTGTCAGAACTGTTGAATACAGAAATGCAGATATAAAGGATGTTCTTTTTTGGTGAGCCTTTGAAAGTTTATCCCAGACAGCATTTAGAAACTATGTTTTTTGATATAGATCTCTGTCTATTGTTACACTCAAAATCTGGTTTATGGGTGAAGAGGAAACACACCTCATGTGTAGGAAGCCAAGAACTTATAATTAGCATAAGTAAATCTTAACAGCCCAATACAGGAATCATTACTGAGCAGATATAATTATTACAGGAAAAAAGTACATATATACATAAAAATTGTAATATTAATAATACAACAGATGAAACTTATGCATGCTTTCTAGTTTTTACCATTTTTGGTGATATTATCCTCACTTTTCCCCTGATCTGCTAGGTCCCAAAGCTGGTGGTTTCATTCTGGTAGTGGTGCTTTGGGATGTTATGGTGAGCTGTCAGCATCTGGAATTGGTCCTTGGAGGGAATATGACATTCATGTTAATGGCTTCTTCTTCCCTCCAGGATCTGCACAATGTAATTTTATATGTTTGCTAACATGCTTTTACATCTGATGTTTTTCACTGTTCTGCAACTCCACATTACAACCAGACTACATAATTCTAATTTCAATTACAAAAACTGTTATTAGAGCTAAGCCATGTTAAAAAATGTTGGGGGAGATAAAGAAAAGTTTAGAGAGAGCAAACCTGACAAGTCTCAGCCCTGAGGCCTTGCAAACTCAGTGCCTGTTACTAGTCATGGGAATACCGTGTACATAATAGGGCTATGTGGTAATGCTACCCACATCTCCCCTATTTTTGATTCTTGGCAGAATATTTAAGATTGCAAGGTACTTGAACTGGCTGGGATCCGTTACCTTTTTGGCAGAATTCATCTGCAGGGCAGCAGGCTGTGTTCCTATTACTTACTATTTCATCACAGTGATTATAATATCCTGAATCATGTTGTTTTATACAAATCTGAAGACTCCCTAAGATAAATTGCAGGAACAAATTAAACTACGTATTGCCTTTAAAAGCTGATCCAACCATTCTGTGTAAGTCATAGACAATATCACTTAAGCCAGAACTGTTCAGGTACCTCCATATAGAGGATTATAAAAAGCAGTACAAATTTTGGGTTAGCCAAAACATTCATTTGGAGCTCTTGATCCAAATATCTCCAAGTTTTTATGCGAAGACAACATTAATTTCTAAAACAAATACTCATTTAGAAATATGAGTGAAGAGCTATGTAATTTTGCTTACTGTGTATGGAAACAAATAAATATATATTTCAGCAGAGAAGATGATCAGTGTATGTTTTGTAACTTCAGCAAACTCTGACAAGGGATTCTGGCCCCATCTCAAGAACCTGTTGCTAAATTTAACTGCCATCCTCTAGACCCCAGAGCTCTTTACTCAGGGTGTGTCACAGCTGTATCTGCATAACTCAGGAGATACTGCACTGACAAATGTTTCTGCACCAGCTTTTCTCATTTCCCGTATGGCCGTATGTCAATAGTGTCAGTGCATTTGCTTTCGATATCACCTGGGTAAAGATCATTAATGAGACCTGTGACATTTATTCTCTGACTGTAACTTACTTTTTTCAGAAGCTCTGCAAATGGTGAAGGTCTTTGTATAATGTTAGTGATTTCAGCTGTATCTGCATTGTCTTCTTTCCTTTTTTTCCCATTTAGTTATTTAAATATTTTTAAAAATTAAATAGGGTTATAAATTTTTTCCAGAAACAAACTACTTTATCCAAAGATTTAGAGGAAAACTAGAGGCAATTTAAAATCTCCGGCAGTTTCAGTTACAAATTTTGAAGCCCTGTTTTACCTAGACAACAACAGTAACATACCTGGTTACCATGAACAACACATTCTATGTATTTTTGATTTATTAAAGGTATAAATCATCTTTACTACTCTAATTCTCTCTGCATGATCTCAAAATGTTGTGTGTTTCTGCCTATGACCTGTGTGGGCTTGGGCAAGACTTTTGTGCCCAAGTCTTCAAAATGGCTGCTCACTTTGACTTCCTTACATTCTCTTGCCTTATGTACCTCAAAATGCTGACACCAGGACAAAAACTACTTTATGAAACCATCAGCCTAAAGTTTTCATACATCACTATTTTGCCAACAGGATTGAATACCAGAACACAGTAAGAGAGTAGCTCTAAAAATTTTTTCTCTTTCCCAATCTTTGGGCTCTTTATGTTGCTAAAATCACTCTTGGTCTTGGCTAAAGCCAAGCGCTGTGCTGTGGAGTGAACTGAGCTGGCAAGCTCAGACAGCATCAGCAGTTCTGCTGTGCCAGCATGGACGTCTGCATAGACCAACAAATCCAACTGCTTGGCTTGCTAAATCAAGTCATGCTGACTTCTCTGGGGACATCCACATGTTCTAGTCTGGATGATGCATACACAGCTGAAGGGAGTCTCCTGATTTTCTCACTTTACTGTGCTGTTTTCTTATTGTGGAGGGATCTTGTACTGTGCAAAATGGATCCATTTTGAACTGATCTCAAAGAATTTCTTCAGGAGAGACTCAGTGGGCTGCAACTGCAAACAGGGATTCCTTGGATTGGAGAGAGCTCACCTGAATTAAAACAAACACACGAACCCAACACGAATTGGGTACAATGTAGACCTCAGGTGTTCATCACCAATGGTTTGCTCTACAGATTCACTCCTGTTAGGCTGCACTACTTGCAGATGTAGACAGCAGGTGTTGTGCTACTACTACCATAGCTAGCTTAGATATCTCTACACTGCAATGTGGTCTTTGATGGGGAGAAAAACCCCTTACAATAAGATGTCTGGTACGGCCATGTTGGCCCCTCCTCCTGTCTGAAAAGTATCCAAAGCCTTGTGCCATGACTCCTTCCCCATGACCTCTGTGCGTTTTCTCATCCAGTGAGAATTTGGTAAGTTCCAGTATTTGTCAGATGTCCTGCAGCACCTGCAAATAAGCCACAAACCATCCGAACTCCTAAGCCTATCCACTGCAGTTCGCTGTAGGCTTCATGTATGTGTGCTCCATCAGCCCTCTACAGGGACATGGTGAATCTGACCTTTTCAGGGTGCACTATGCATAGGCAAATTCACGTTACACAGGATACACAATAAATGTGATACTGTCCAAGCATGCTGTATCTACTGAGAACAGCTTGCTCATCAGTTTGTACCTGTCCAACAAGAGCGATACACCCTGGAGTGCCTGAGCATGCCCATCCCCGGCCTGGGAGTATTAATCATTCCTAATGCTGCATGCTGTATCACCTGGGAGTATTCTTCTGACCAAAAGGAATCCTTGACTGCTTCTTGGTGGCATCTTTTGATGCCCATTGGCAAACTGGTATTTTACTACCAGAATTCACTTGTGTGTAGAAGGAGTTTTAAATCAGGAAAGCACACATCAACGCGTCACTGTGAAAATGCACCTTGCTGCTGAGGTGCTTTGTAATTGTAAGTAATCCCCTAACTTCATCTATATATGAACAAAAAAGATGCTGCTCATTTCAAGCCAAAATGTTATTCTTGCTAGCACTCCATGAACAAAGATTTCAATAATGTAACTTCATGAAGTTCTGATATTTGAGACACTGAAATAAGTAAATCCTACCATAAGGATTAATTCACGAGATTGCATCAGGTTAATTCATGCTGTCATGTTTTCCAGTATATTTGTGCCCTCTTTTATGAGACTGATTTCAGGATTTGGGAAGCACTTATGTGTGATTCTTTAAGGAATTTCATTGGGTTTTGTTGGTTTCTTTCTTGTAAAACCTAATTTAATTTGAATATGTAATATTGCAAAATCTAGGAAAAATGAAGCTACTGTGAATGTTGCAATTACTAGGAATATTATAGTATTCAAGTTGTGTATTGCACTTTCATATAAATATCTTATTTTTTTGACTGTTGGTTGATTTCAATTTTTCATGTTAAAAAAATGAGTTTAAATCATCAGCAATGGCTTATATAAAAAAGTTTATAAAGAAAAAGATTTTCCATTTGGTCTATCATTTCCATTAATCTTTCCCTTGCTAAACTGTAGTGTCACCAGCTACACAGGCTGCTCCTTATTTCCACCATGCGTTAAAAAAATTACAAGTCTATTTTACAAAAACTAGTGTATAAAGAAAGTACTTTCAGTTAATAGTGATAACAACAGAAATAATAAAAGTTACTTTGAAAACAAATCTTAAAGACTTACCATGAAAACTGTATCAAGTATTTATGAGTCCCATAAACCTTTTAAAAATAGAGTGGAGGATTTACAAAACTGGACGTGACAATGGAAAAGTTTATCTAATACGTAACAGAAATAGTTTACCCAATATGTTAATAACAGTATGCATTTATCCTTCTAGGGAGATCTTACCATGAATCTGTCTTTTCACTCAATGGCCCCTTTGCTGAGCCCTTCCCTGATGTCAAATTTCATATCAGCTTTGCTGGTATAAGCTGGTGTAAGGACACAGAGCTACTAGGAACCACAAGGGTGTATTTACTTCCTTCACGTGAACCTTTGAACTGATGCCTGGGCTAGAGACCTGGGAATCAGAAGGAAGTTAGCACTGCACTTAAAAAAGTAGTAGAGAGCAATTTCCACAATTGTCATTTGAGTGTTTCAATGATTTTGCTCTTTACTTTCCTCTTTTCCATTTGTTAACAGCCAATTAATGCTTTTCGCCACAGACATCAAGTGAAAGGTCAAGTCAATGAAAGGATTACAATTACCATGTTAGACCAATTTCTAGTCCAGTATAAGCACCAGCATGTCATCTTCACTCAAGTGCAAATGCCTTTCAACCTTCAAACAGCTCAACTTAAATATCTCTGTGTTAGGATCTACACAGTTACAACACGCTCAAATTAATTGTTTTCCTTCTCCTTGTAGTGTTGGAATTTTTCTCTCTTCAAGTTGCATGGCTTTTAGACAGCAGGTACAGGTTGTGAGTGTGTGGTTTCTTCAGCTGTCATTTCCTTTTGCTTTCCCTGCTTGTCCTCTGTATAGGCTAATTTTATGACTCAGTCTGGAGTGAACTGTTTACCTATGTTCCATCTGCTCAGCCAGAAGAGAAGCCTGCATTCAGGTGCTTTGGGTTTGCAAGCTTTCTAGTTCCATGCCTGGCACTTAACTGCTGACAGATACTAGTGCAGATAATGAAAGTGGCTGTCTGAGTCATTGAAGAATCTAAACTTGATGGGCAGAGAAGTTACTTAAACATAAAGGCATGTTCAAATGAAATAATATCACTGCCATTCGTCCCAGACATTGTTTGTATATTATTGTATAAAACTTTATTGTGGGAAGTATTGTGGCTGTGGAAATATACATATCACATGAGTGTGAGAAAATGCATGATATATCCCATATTATAGGTAGGAAACCCAGCAGATTATCCAGGGTTTGCCATTTTTTTCCCCTACAGAATATAATTTACTTCTATTTTTGTAAGTGGGAGTTTTGTGTCTGTTTACTAAGACAGAAAAAATACCCCATTGACAAAATAATACCATGGCACTGCTAAGAAGTTATGACTATCACATCTCCTAATGAAGCACCTGATAATTAATGTTTGAAACCATTTATTACTATCCCACTCAAACAGTCATTTATTTATAAAAGTTATAACTCTTATAAATATAACTTTTATAAAAGTTATAACTTTTATAAATTCTCTTCCATGGAGGATTTTTGTCATGTATTATGTCTGTGTTATTGAAATTGGCAACTGTGCTTGAAAAAAAAAGTAGTGAAAATATTCTCCACTGAATTTGCACTTTCACAAAGGATGTTTTAAATTTACTATATTTTCCAAGTTACAAAAATAAAAATAAATGAATCATAATGTTCTTACGCTGCATCCGTTTGAATATTTAGTTACATTTGTCACCTCATCCTCAGCCGGAATAAACTGATACAGCACTAGAGTTTCCTCAGTTTATACTCCTGAAAGTCTATCTTCCTATCATATTTAAACATAAGGTTCTATTCAAAACTTAAGAACTTCATGACACTATGGTCAGGCTAGAGCTGAGATTGAAGTAAACTTGAGGGAGTTTGTGACAGCAACACTACCTAAGAGTATAAAAACATTTCTGGAAACAGACCACAGAAAAAAAGACTGCCTTGTTAAAGAGATCAGAGCACAGAAAATTCTTGCAGAGAAAACTATGAAATACAGATGCCAATTTAATTTAACCAATGGTTTAAAAATCCTGTTAAGAAAAGAAATTTACAAAGGTGTGGTTTCCATGAGAGCTGCTTGGCATACTGTGGCAAAGAATCTGTGCAGAGCTGTTTTCCCTTATTATGATGGTCAAAGCAGCAATAATAGCACCGATGTCAGCAAATCAGAAAAACAGGATGTGAAAAATACAAGTGTAGACATTTTTCCCCAGATACTTGACTGAGAAGTCATTGGTTACTGACCAAGAGAAGCATGTGCTTCTTCACAAAGTATTTGGCATTACGTATACGACCAAGACTTGTTTTTTCTCTTTGAACTTTAAGTCCATGAGCAACTTTATGAAAAACACAGGAAGCCAAGAATAAAAAGGAAATATCTTAAGATGCAATACAATGCAGTGGATGGATTTTTACTTTGTCCATTAGAAAGTTTCTTCAAGTTAAACAAAAAAAAAAGAAGAAAGAAAGATACATCAGCCTCTGTAGTCAACATGAGGTAGTTGAGTCATGTGTAGTTTGCTTAGGGATTCTATAAAGGTATAGCTACATCTTTAGCTACATACCCTGGAGTGTTCCTCTTGACATATTCTTTGGAACCGAATGGCAAAGAAGTTGTCTCTCACTTCCAGAGTTGCCATAGGTACTCAGTGGGTAAACATACAAAGATCAAAACTTTGAGGGACAAGCATGAGTTCTACACACTGGCTACTGATGAGAACTCATGGTTTTGCCTTGGAAATGGAATTTGTCTTTTCAAGAACGGGGAAAGTATTGTATAGTACCAAACATTCACCTTCCCTCCTCTTTTGGCTTAGCACTTCTCTGCAGTGAAAAGTGTTTGAAATACCAAATCTCACATCAGCCACACAGACATTTTTATGGGGTTTTGTCTGCAATCCCATCAAGCCATGAGTGCTCACTAGTCAGTTGTTTGTAGCCAGGACATTTCAAGAAAGACCAAAAGATATAAAAAGAGCTATGATGAGAATGCTCTTCAGATGTTGCAGTTTACCTTAAGAGCCCTTAGAAACTGAAAGTATTCATAGTAGTTTTTTGTTCAAGAAAAAAACCCCAACAATTTAGGAAGCAGAATGTACAGGAAATCTTAGTACATGAGATTGCTGGCTGGCAGAAGATGACAGACCTCGTACAAGGCTACAGAAGGATGCTAAGTAAATGGTAGCTGCTAAACTACTATGCAACAAGCACAGTTGCATGGCACACCCAGATTATGCAGATGACTAATTGTGAAAAAGGTGAAAGAGCATCTGCTGAGATACCTGAATCATGTGAGATGATAGGACAGACCATAAGAGAGGTTCCAATTGTATGGATAACGAGATCTAGCAGGCACAGTACAAGCATATTCAAGGAGACATGGTAAGGTCCTCAAATATTGTGGTACAAGAAATTTCTACAAGCTGAAAATCCTACTTTTATCAGAAGAGAGAAGACTCAAACGATCTTAACAGAACGTATTTTACTTAATGACAATCAGTGAAGACATAGGTCTTGCCAGCACATTACTGTACACTGATCCATTTTACTGTTAAACCAGAGTGTCTGCAAGTAACCTTATTTTAGTCTAGTTGTACTGCAAAAATCCTTCATTACACAGAATCACAGAATTAGTAAGGTTGGAAAAGACTATAGAGACCATCATGTCCAACCTATCACCTGTGACCTAAGCTAACCTAATCTCTTACCTAACCTGTTGCCATCCTGCTACCAACACACCATCCTACCTATAACACACTATCCTAATATCTAGGTCATGCCACCATGTACATCATCCAATCTTTTCTTAAACACCTCTAGGGATGGTGACTCCACCACCTCCTTTGGCAGCCCATTTCACTGAGAGATCACCCTCTCTGTGAAAAAGTTCCTTCTAATGTCCTGTCTAAATCTCCCCTGACGCAGTTTAAGACTGTGTCCTCTTGTTCTATCACTTGTAGCCAGAGAGAAGAGACCAACACCCAGCTGGCTGCACCTCCCTTTCAGGTAGTTGTAGAGAGCGATAAGGTCTCCCCTCAGCCTCCTCTTCTCCAGACTGAACAACCCCAGCTCTCTCAGTCGCTCCTCATAGGGCTTGTGTTCCAGCCCCTTCACCATCCTTGTCGCCCTTCTCTGGACACGCTCAAGGATCTCAGCATCCCTCTTAAACTGAGGAGCCCAGAACTGAACACAGTACTCAAGATGCGGTCTAACCAGTGCTGAGTACAGGGGGAGAATAACTTCCCGAGTCCTACTGACAACACTATTCCTGATGCAGGCCAGGATACCATTAGCTTTTCTGGCCACCTGGGCACACTGCTGCCTCATGTTAAGTTTTCTATCAACCAGCACTCCCAGGTCCCTTTCCACCTGATCATCCTGCAGCCACTCCAACCCCAGCCTATAGTTCTGCATGGGGTTATTGTAACCGAAGTGTAGGACCCGACACTTAGACTGGTTGAACCCCATGCCATTGGATTCAGCCCATCTATCCAGCCTGTCAAGGTCTCTCTGCAAAGCCCTCCTACCTTCCTCCAGATCTACATTTACCCCCAGCTTGGTGTCATCCGCAAACTTGCTAATAATAGTCTCCATCCCTTCGTCCAGATCATCAATAAAGATATTGAACAGGACAGGTCCCAACACTGAACCCTGAGGCACCCCACTAGTGACCGGCCTCCAACCGGACACAGCACCATTAACCACCACTCTCTGAGCTCTGTTATCCAACCAACTCCTGATCCAGTCCACTGTAAACCCATCCAAACCACAAGCCTCCAGCTTCACCAGGAGTTTGTTATGGGGGACAGTGTCAAAGGCTTTACTAAAATCCAGGTACACCACATCAACAGCTCTTCCCTCATCAACCAGGCGGGTCACCTGATCATAGAAGGAAATGAGATTGGTCAGGCAGGACCTTCCTTTCCTGAAGCCATGCTGACTAGGTCTGATCTCCTTACCCTCCTGGAGGTGCAACATCATTTTCCTTAAGATGACTTGCTCCATAATTTTGCCTGGCACCGAGGTCACGCTGATGGGCCTATAATTTCCTGGGTCCTCCCTCCTACCCTTCTTATGGATAGGTATCACATTGGCCAACTTCCAATCTTTTGGGACCTCCCCAGTAAGCCAAGACCTCTGACAGAGGATTGAGAGAGGCTTAGCAAGCTCATCTGCCAGCTCTCTCAACACTCTAGGATATAACCCTTCAGGTCCCATAGACTTGTGAGGGTCTAGATGTACTAGTATGTCCCTTACATCTTCCTCCTATATCAAAGAGGGGTTAAACCATTCCTCGTCTGTGTCAACTATATCAAGAGACCCTTGAAGAGACCTTTCATTATGTAAGCAGTCGTCTTTACTATTAAAGTAAATGTAATTAAATTAGTAAAATTTACTAATGAAAGTTTACCTATAGACACAAACTGAATATTAAGCATGCATAAACATTTATGACAAAATGCGATAAATGCCGTATTTCCTTGATAAAAGTAGGGAGCCTAATCTGAGGTTGAAAACTTCTGGTTGGGTATTAGCACTCTAGGCTACAGATGTGCTTAACTGGTTATAATTTTGAAGAGAGGTTCAGGACTTTGCAGGAAGACTCTTCCACAGGCTAAATCTGTCGGACCGGCTTCAACATAAATGCCAGAGATGCAATTTTTATGGGGGGAACAAGATGCATGATTTAATCTTTAATGACCACAGAGCAGAGACTCAGGACTATCTAATCTGAGGGACTTTCTAGCTACCTGTTAGCATACTGATTCATCATTATCTCAAAAAAGAGCAAATTCTACTATCACCCAGTGTGGCAATGTGGGATGGTAAGGTAGGAGCTAGATAGTACCATTAATTACCCAGTGAGTAATAAAAGGTATTGTTCACTAAGACTATCTATTGATGATCTCATTTTCACGGCAGGTTTATAACATAACATATATGGAACAGCAGGATCAGCTGAGCTGAGGTGTGCTGTACTGCATATACATTAAGAGAATGAAACAGAGAAGGTATATCAGCAAGGCTAATTTTGAACAAACATTCTTGGCTTGAAATTATAAATGAACTTATTTTGGGATAGGAAGAGTGACCTATATTTATAATAGTGTATAAGCCTATCTATGTAGCGTAATCTGTTTATGATAAAATAATACAGACATAGAAACATTTTTAATTGCCTACATTTATTCAACAAAGTGCTCTACATCATTCAACAAACAAAGTCTACTCCTTGCATACAGGAAGAAACAAGGAAAGTAAACCTTATAAAGGCTGAAAGAAAAAGGAGGAAAGGCTTTACAGTGAAGAAAAAAGGGCACATAGCTGGACAAGAGTGTTTTCTGCAGAGGGGCACTGTCTATATTAAAAATGTTTATTGCTGAGAGCTGCCAACCCGTAAATTCTTACCTGTGTTTCTAGAACCTGTAATTACAACAAAAGATGACATGAGGGGAAGATAAAGTATCATCCCATGAATTATTGATAGTAGCCTTTTTACAGGATGAAGTTCTACATTAGGTAGGGTGAGCCAAAACTCAGTAAAGTCAGTAAGTGCTTTTCTGTGGATTTCTTCTGGCTTTGGATATGGCTTAAAACAGATTTTTTAAAAAAAAGAGGTACAGAATTGAAAAAATTGGAGAGTTGCATTCAATAAAATAGTCTCTCACTCCTCTCTTCTTACTCTGTTGTTCCTTCCTGTGGTCCTATAGTCCTGCAAAAGCAGAATAGACTCACGATTGTGCATGATCATACCACAGCCTGCACAGTGCTACCAGGCCAGGATAGCACTGAAAATTTTCAGTTCTCCATCTGCTAGTGACAGGCAGATGACAGTCATTGTCCTCTCCATGTATAAATCCACGCTCCTGCTTCTGTCTTTTTCCTCACATAAGTAATTCACTCAGGCTTTATGTAGCTACACCCTCTCTGCATAAAATCTCTGGTCATTTCTTATGGGAATCAAGTTATTTAGTACCCGTGTTGGGAACACCACTAGAAATACTTTTTCCCAACTGTTTTGAGTCAAAGGCAAAAGTCGTCATAACATTTGTCATAATATCTGCCCACATATTGAGGTATCTCTACATCTCTGGGAATTTGGCAAAAAAATCTAAAATGTGGCTTTTGATGTCTATTTCTAGAAAACACACCAAATTTTAAAAAGTGTGTTTGACCTAACTGTTTAATAAATGGACAGAAAAATCACCTAGAAGGCCAACTAAATATTTTTAAATGTGCCTATACATTAATGGAAAATGCACATAATTCTATGAGGGAAGGAGCAGAAATATTTTTTCCTTTTTTTTCTATCAGATAGGCTAAATTTGTGAAGGTTTACAATATTTCTTCCCTCTTTTTAACTTCTAGGAAACCAGATCCAAGAACATGTCACTATTTTACTAAACTATTAGGTTCTTGCTCATGTAAGCCATGTTTTCTCATATGATACTTCCCAATAAATTCACTGATACTCCCTGTTTGAGAATGGACACTTCTTGTGAGCATGGACTGCTTGTTGTGGTGTGCAATCCACCAAACAGCTCACAAGAATCTTCTCCGTAAAGTGAGATTGCGAAGTCTCCCTTGAAGCTGGATTCCTTACCTGAGCTACCCAAAAACCTGTGCCTTTTTAAGAGCTCCCTTGCTCTAGGTTTGTATCAGACCCCCATTTGTAAAAACAGATATATTCCAGGATATATGTACTTAGGATTTAAGTAGTTTTTGAGAAGTAGTTTGAAAATACAAGTGGCAATCCTGAAACCTGATTTGAATTGACAGCATAGTATATTTATGAAAGCAGACTACTGCAGAGGACACAAAAACTGTCTCCCACAGATACGTCTATATTGTGTGCTCAAGCCATAGGGGTAAACAAATAAGGGTGGTGATATTTTCTTGTAGGCAAAATGAATAGCTTGAGGCTGGTGCTTCCTGAAACAGTACTCCAGGGATCTCCCTGCTGCCGTGTGGCATGTAGCAAAGCTTTCATAAAGTTATGAAATACTTTGCAATTCACATGAATCACTATGAAAATATTTTAAGTATGTGTATCTAACCATATCTTTTGTCTAAATCCTGCAAATTTTATGAAGAGAACTGAACACTGGATGTGTGAGTATGTGTGGGGTTGGAAATGTGAACAGATAGAAAACTTACAACAGCAATGCCATTAAGCAGTGTAAATCCTGGTACAGATGAAATAGTTCTCAGGCCTCTTTCTCCTTTCCCAACCTCCCCCCCCCCCAGCTCCTGTGTTATCCAAAGCCTGTGCCAAATAGCTTCAAAAAGACAGGAGGCTCATTGTCTGCCCTGGATGAGCAGGAACACCCATTTCACAAGGAGCTTCGAGCACTGGCTGTGCATTGCAGCCGGGCGGCTCAGGCTGCACGGTTTCCAGCAGCCTCAGTGCACCGAGAATGGCAAGAGGAGCTGCGATTCCTGCAGCACAGTCACGCAGGGTGTCTTCCTGAGGACCCGCCGAGAGACGCAGGGTATACCTCGTGTAGCGATATCCCTGCTCAAGTAGAAAGCTGGGAAACCTTAACTTTACTCCCGCTATGTGGCTTGACAGGTCAGGGGTTATCAGAGAATCACGGAATGGTTTGGGTCGGAAGGGACCTGAAAGATCATGTAGTCCCAACCTCCGTGCCCTGGGCAGGGACACCTCCCACTAGACCAGGTTGCCCCATCCAACTTGGTCTTGAACACTTCCAGGAATGGGGCATCCACAACTTACTGTATTGTGGACAAAATATGAAAGTGAGATTTCTCTGAGATTTCTTCACGGTCTAAAATACCCGCACACTTTCTGAGGAAGAGGAAGATCACAGAGTTCCAGCTGAGCCCAAGGGTGACATCTCTCGGCATACCCGCGAAGCTGGGCGCTTGGGCACACACCTGGGGCAACTCCGCCGGCCCGGAGACCCTTCCCCCGTCCCGTCCCGCCCCATCCATCACACCCGCGCGTCCCGGGGGACTCGTCCCGCCCCGCACCGGGGCTGCCTCTCGTCCCGCCCCAGCCCTCGCAGCGCAGGCAGGGCGTGAGGGAGGTGCGGGCACAGCGCAGGCACCCCCCGCCGCCTCCTGCTGCTGCTCCGGCTCCTGCTGCGTCTCCTTCTGCTCCCTCCCGCCCACCCACCGCAGCTGCAGTGCCGCCCCGGGAGCGGCNCCCGCCGCTCCTCGCCCTCTGCCTGGCGCAGCCGGAGCCCGGCGCCTCCCGCAGGATGGGGCTCAGCCTCCACCCACCCTACTTCAACCTGGCGGCGGCGGCCAACATCTGGGCCACGGCCACCTGCGGGGAGGGGGCGGCCGGCGGCGGGCGACTGGAGCTGTTCTGCAAGCTGGTGGGGGGACCGGCCGCCGCCCCTCTGGGACAAGCCATCCAGGTAACCGGGCGACCCGCGGGGGCGGCGGAGCCAGGACCCCCTTCTTTTCGCACCTGCTCCCCATCCCTCGCTGTGTCTGTGTGTCTGTATGTGTGTGTGTATC